>ML277832.1:10557-21900 GCA_005239495.1 Nicotiana undulata
TATATATATATATATATATATATATATTGATGTGGCGTGCAGCCCGATCCACAAATATCCTCACAATCAAGCCCTCGGCCTCACTCAGTCATCAACCTCACAAGCCACTCGAGTGTTCCGGTAAAATCCGGGGACTCAGCCCAAAACATCTTTCATATATTTTAAAATAGAGTAATGAAGCTGAATTAAACAGAAAACAGATAAATCATGAGTGAGGATATGCTTTCAAATCAAAACAGTGTGAGGATAGTATAAAATACCCCTGAGGGTCCAAACAGTACGGCACAAGGCCTCAAACATGGCATTCAGCCCAAGCTATAAGAATCATTTCTAAAATACATAGCTATCATACGGCTTAAATCAAAATATGCAACTCTATAGTTGCTTCGGGACGGACCAAGTCAGGATCCCTAATGGTGCACGCCCACACGCCCGTCACCTGGCATGTGCATCACCTCATCATAGTGAAATAGTACGAAATTCCGGGGTTTCATACCCTCAGGTCTAGATTTACAATCGTTACTTACCTCAAACCGGACGAAAATCTACTCTGCAATGCCCTTGCCGTTCGACTTGGCCACAAGTCGCTCCGAATCTATCAAAAATGAGTATATTATCATTAATATATGCTAAAGGAACGAAGCCCACATAAAAATTATCAAATTGAACCAAAATTCCCGAAATTGGCCAAAACCGACCCTCGAGCCCACGTCTCGGAATCCAACAAAAATTACAAAACTAGAAACCTCATTCCCTCACGAGTCCATTTATACAAAATTTACCAAAATCCGACCTCGTTTGACCCCTTAATTACCCAAATTAAACTCTCCAATTCCAAGCCCTAATTTTCCCAATTTTGCACCCCTAATTTCTACAATTTTCATGCTTAAACAACTGAGATTCACGATATTTTCGAGTATTAAGTTCAAAAATCTAACCTCAACGAATTGCCCCTTGATTCCCTCTTCAAAACCCTCCAAAAGCTCCAAAATCCGGATGCAAAATGGTGAAGAATGGCCAAAATTCGCGAAGGGTCCTTTTTATACGCCCAAAACTCCGCATCTGTGAAAGTCACTTAAATCCCAAAAACCGCACATGCGATCACCTCTTCGCGGGCTCGCAGATGCGATCCCTTATCCGCACTTGAGACAAAGTCCCAGGTCCCCAATCTCCACATCTGTGATTAAATTCCGCACCTGCGAAGCTCGCACCTGTAACCCAATCCGCAGGTGCGACCACACCAGAACAGCAGCACCAGCTGCATTTTTCCAACTTCAAACTTCCCGTTAACCATCCTAGAGAATCCCGAGGCCCCCGAGACCTCAACCAACAACACCAATAGGTCACATATCAATACACGAACATAGTCGAACCTTCGGAACACTCAAAACAACACCAAAACACCGAATTAACCCTGAATTCAAGCCTAACGATTTCTAAACTTCTAAAATCCGCCAACGATGCTGAAACCAACCAAACCACGTCCGAATGACTTGAAATTTTGCACACACGTCAAAAATGGCACTACGAACCTACTCCAACTTTCGGAATTCCATTCCAACCCCGATATATAATATTTCAGTGCCGACCGGAAATCGTCAAGTTTCCAATTTCGCCAATTCAAGCCTAATTCTACCACGTACCTTCAAATTATATTCCGAACACACTCCCAAGTCCAAAATCACCTAACAAAGCTATCTGAAATATAAAAACCCTAATCCGAGATCGTTTACTCCTAAGTCAACTTCCGGTTGACTTTTCCAACTAAATATCCAAATTAAGAGACTAAGTATCTCATTCCACTTCAAAATCACTCCGAACCTAGACCAACCAACCGGATGCATATAAATAAATTTGAACAACATATAAGGAAGCAGAAATGGGGGAAACATTTTCTACAACTCTCGGAACGACCGGCCGGGTCGTTACACTTCTGCGCTCACACTTCTATGTTGCCTCATCCATAAGTGCGGTTCCGCTTCTACGGTAAAACGATCGCATTTGCAGTCCTAGCACTACCCAACCAAAAATACACTTCTCGCTTGCCTTGCTACTTCTACGACGTCGCATCTGCGGCCCTTTTTCCGCAGGTGCCATTGCATTAGTACTTAGGCCCTTCAGCAATACAACAAGGTTCAAAAATGATCCGCGACTCATCTGAAGCACACCTTGGGACCACGGGACCCTATCCGAATTTACCAACGAGTTCCAAAAAGTGATACGAACTTAGTCGAAGCCTCGAATCATGTCAAACAACATCAAAATTATGAATTGACGGTCAAAACCTTTCTTTCAATTTTCTAACTTCTAATCTTTGCCGAACGCGTCTGAATTACACTTAAACATCCTGGAATGACGTTAAACTTAACGTGCAAGTCACAAATCATGATACGAACTATTCCATGGCTCGGAGCCAAACGGACAACGATAACACCAAAGTCCAATTCCAATCAAACTTAGGAAATTCTAAAACCTTAAAAATGCCAACTTTCCATAGTATACATCGAAATGCTCCCGGGCCACCGGAGACTCAACCCGAACAAACGCCCAAGTCTGTAATCATCATACGAACCTATTGGAAGCTTCAAATCCCAATTCCAAGATTGTATACCCAAAAGACAAACCTTAATCAACTCTTCCCAACTTAAAGCTTTCGAATTGAGATTTTTTCGTCCAAAACAATTCTGAACTTCCCGAAATTCAATTCCGACCACACGTACAAGTCACAAAACATTAAATGCAGCTACTCACGGCCTCAGACCGCTGAACGACGCACTGAAGCTCAAAACGACCGGTCGGGTCATTACATTCTCCCCCACTTAAATATATGTTCGTCCTCGAACGTGCCAAGAGTCGTTCTAGAGTTGTCCAAATTCACTGTTAACACCTCGTGCACCAACCTGTTCCAGTACAACCCATGCGAGCACATTAGCTTGATCCAGACTGAAGATCCTCCCTATAACCTTAGCTAACAAGCCTTAGAACCAAATTCCAGCATCCAGAATTCTCCACGAGACCGGATTCTAACATACGGACACCGCATCAATCACTACACATTGTAGCAAAACATGATCATGCACCTATATTGAAATCACAACATGCACCACATAAGTTGTTTGCCCATAATAACATCATCCGACCACAATAGCTACTATTTCGCGAATCTGATGCCTGCAATACACCTCATAACACATGTAAGCCTTGTTCAAACTCTCACAATATTTCCACGACGAAAGAGATGTGTAAAAACTCATAACCACCTTCCATATAAATAAATCATGGAGTCCCTCCACCTGACAAGAACCATTACCCCATTTTGAACTGAATAATAATATTTTCTCTTTAATATACCCTACATAAATTTGATCACACTGATCTCAAGTCCAATAACCTCGTCTCACCTAGTACAAGCTGCTGGAGAATAAGCCACCTTGAACACCGTCTAAAATCTCATACAACGCCAACAAAGCACCAACAAGATACAACTCGAATATAACCCATAGGGAAGAACGAACTCTCGTAAAACAACCTCCAGCCCGCATAACGAATAAAACAGCCAAACCGATGTTATGGCTCTATCTCAGAGATGAGAAACAAGGCACACAAAATAAGTATAAGGAACCGTACTTAACATCTCACTGTTGCGACATGCAACCCGATCCAAAATGACACTATTGCAGCGTGCAAGCCGATCCAAACATGACACTATTGCAACATGCAACCCGATCCAAACATGACACTATTGCAACATGCAACCCAATCCAAACATGAAATAATTGCGACGCGCAACCGGATCCACACAACACACCCATGGAGGCGTGCCACCCGATCTAAACAATATACCCGTGGCGGCGTGCCATCAGATCCAACCATAACAATCAATAAGCAAACACCCATCAAGCCGAAATGCTTATACTCACGAATTTCCCAAATATCGACCACAAGCACGCCAAGTACATGAATACAACCCTAAGGAAACGACTAGTTCCATGTGCTACCAAAAACTCAAGCACAACTAAGGTACAATAAACGACCTGCATCTCGAGAGCCATCTTGCTCATATAACACCACCAGCTACACGGGATCACAACACATGTGCGAATAACCTAGCCGTATCACAACCCACATGGCACAACAGAGTATTACATAGAATATCTTACGCCAAGGATAACATCCAATGCTTGAAGAGTCCTCCATAAGCAACGCTATGTTGAATGAACACATCCGACCTGATGTAGAGCACGCATTTACATTTGACCTGCCGACAGATGTCAAGATGATTCCGATCATCCCATACTGGCCAACAACCTTTTAAAGATCCAAAATGACCCTATTCATGACACATACGAGCAGTCTTCTAATTTGAAGCAAACGCCCATAGTTCACAACCAACGAAATAGAGCGCCTTTCAAGCATAAACTCTCACATTAGCGATAGTACCAAAATCTCCATACTTCGTTTTAATCTTCAACAATCAAGTGACTAACATATCACACTTATCCAATTGTTTTACCTTGGGATATGCACCCATGACTTTTCTGCACCAGGTAGCAAATTCTGCACATCCATACTACCAACCGTACTAATTTTGTAAAGCAAATCAAGAATTCGCAAATCAATACACAATGCCTCTTACACATGAAACTGTTCTCAGGCGACACTAAGATGGCGCCGACATACTCTGAACATCTGATATCCTCACTGCTCGTTTGAGCTTGTGACAATCTTATCAACCCCCAACTGCAACCTTGATTCTCAACTTCCACTTTCTATACCGCTCGTTGCACCTAACGTGCTGCTACACGAGAATCCAAGAACTTCATCATAACTCCTGATCCACTAGTAGAATAAACACTTCATTGGCTAGAAACCTTTCCCTTAACTCATTTCAGAAGAACCACTGCAACACGTATCTAAATTCCCATGACCGCAGAAAATACAAACCTCAAGTTGTGGTCTAAACTGCCATAACTCTTCCGGGATCCATTTACACAACAAGGCCATAAGAATCGAATACCACCTAAATCAAGAAAATATGGTGCCTATGAAGCCCACACGTAGAACCACAAACCACCTGTATAACTTAACATGCCGGAGGAATTGATCATTGCCACAACCACGCTGATTCAAATCATTACTAACAGACTCGACGTCTTCCAATTTACTTTTGACTTGCCTTAGAAATAATAATAGCTCCATTCAAAAGAATAACTAAACTCAACCAAAACTCATATCGAGTGACCCAAATCACGAGATCACATCATCTTAATACCCATGAACAATCTCATACCCTTTTCCTGCGCACAATAGCATCTCAAAGTGGTACTCCCATTCTGAAAGACCTTCCTCGAATCCGAAGATGTTTCTCTCATTTCTCTAATATTACCTCGCAGACCCAATGATATCATAGAAAATTCCCCAAGTATTCTCACCCTCTGCCGCAAAATCCCCGTCTTCAGCCACACAACGAACCCAAAATCCTTAGACACCGCACTTACATCCTTGAACTCATTAGAACCACCATTGAGAGTCACCCACTCTGACATGGTCCTGAATATAACCAAACTACAACGCTCTGTTATAACATGAACACTCTCAATGAAGCGAGAAGATCAATTCTTTTCCTTTTACATTGCATCCACAAGAAGCATAAACTCTGAGTCTTCCCGAAATGTGCACATGAATCGATAACGCGAAATATAGCACACTTTCATCATGTTCTTTGCTTTAATTACCCCTAATATTTTATTTTAACAGTCATAAATAGTCCACTAATGTACATATAACTAGAAATCGCACAAGCAGACAACCACGTGACCCAATCATAGACTGTGGGCTTTCCCACTTAGCTTTAAGCTACAATCACATAAACCTAGAACCCACAATGATTCATCATTATCAATTTTCATGATCTCGAACCGTTAACCCGCCAAATTTCTCGTAATCACTTGTTAAACTTTTCACGAACATTCTGAATTACCAGCCACAATCGCATTTTCGACCTTCTGCTGGGTAGCAAGTATAACTATTCGTAGACACTTCATCAAAATCACGCAACCATTAAATTTCTCATAGGATATAGCCTACCTGTGGAATTCCATTTTGACATCTTCCAACGACATTGCCCTGGTTACAACTACCGCGAAATCAACAAACTCTCCTGAGCCCATGCTCGTCCACAAGCTGTAAAAGTCTGTTCATTATCCATTGACATCATTTTAAAGTCCGGCAATATATTTCAAACTCGAATTTACAACGCATCCCATAACGATAATCAATATTTTACACCCCTCTTCATTCCAAGCAAACTCCTCTTTATCATATTTTGTAATGACCCGGTTAGTCGTTCTGAGAGTTATAGCCCCGTTTTCTCCATTTTTGTTTCTTTATGTGTTGTTCAGTTGTGTTGAGTTGTATCGAGTTGGTAGTTTTGGGTTCGGAGTAGTTTTGTAGTGAAATGATCGCATCATCTCTTAGTTAGAAAAGTCAACCGGAAGTTGAATTATGAGTAATCGAATTTGGATTTGGATTTTTATGATTTAGTTAGCTTCGTTGTGTGATTTTAGACTTAGGAGTGTATCCGGAATGTAATTTGGAGGTCCGTGGTAGAATTAGGCTTGAATTGGCGAAAGTTAGAAATTTGGCAATTTTAGTCGGCAGTGGAAATTAGGTATCGGGGCCGGAATGGAATTCCGAAGTTGGAGTAGGTTTGTAGTGTCATTTGTGACGTGTGTACAAAATTTTAGGGCATTCGAACTTGGCTCGATAAGTTTCGGCGTCGTTGGCAAATTTTGGAAGTTTAGAAGTTCTTAGGCTTGAATTCGAGGTTGATTTGGTGTTGTTTTGGGTGTTACGGAGGTTCAACTAAGTTTGGGTAATGATATACGACTTGTTGGAATTATTGGTTAAGGTCCCGAGGGGCTCGGGTGAGTTTCAGATAGGTTTGAGTTGTGTTGCGCTCGTTGTTCTTTTATTTCGACGTTGTTTCTTCAAGCATAAATGATATCATATTAAACAAATGAGCTACGATTTCTTTTTTTATTGAATCATTAGATGTGTATCGTAATTACGGACCCGTAGCAAAAAGAATCATCGAATTTGGACATCGTATAGGATTTTATGGTCATTTTACTAAGGATTAGGTTGTCAGATGTTTCAGATTAATTACAGAATTGTCATTGACGGGTATTTAAAAATCTGCACTATTTGCAAATATTGAAACCACCATATCTCCTTCATTATAAGGTCAAATTGAGTGATCCAAAGGCCTAACTTAACTGGAATTTTACAAGAAATCTATTGGAGGCATAACAAGCGAGTTTCCGGATCATTTGGCATGAGAAACAAGGAAGAATAACTTGAAGAAAAATATATAAAACAAGGGTTTATTCATTTGGTCATATTTTGAGTTGGGGAGCTCGGATTTGGCCGATTTTGGAGGCGATTTTCACCATATAGATTGGGGTAAGTCTTCTTTACTCGGTTTTGGTTATATTTCATGAATTGATCTTCGTTTTTGGGATTTGATTGATGATTTCAAAGTGAAATTGAGGGAGTTAAGGTTTTAGTTTTGGAGAGTTTTAAGTGAGGATTGAGGAACCACACGGAGTCCGATTTTGATAAATATTATATGGATAGACTCGGGAGAGGACAAGATTTATTATTCTGCCATTTTTGACTGGTTTTCAGACGTGGGCTCGGGGGCCAGGTTTTGGCCGATTTCGGATTTTTGGCATATTTTGTAGTTTTTATTGTGGAATTCAATTCTTTAGCACGTGTTGATGGTATTAATCTAATTATGGTTAGATTTGGAGATTTTGGAGACCGAGTCCAGAGACGAGGGCATCCCGGAGTAGGAGTTTACGATGTTAAGGTAAGTAACAATTTTAACTCTGGCTTTGAGGGTATAAACCTAGAGAATTTGATATCGTGTGACTGTTCTGAGGTGATACCCACGCTAGGTGACAGGCGTGTTAGTGTATACCCCGAGGGACTGAGACTTGGTCCGTCTCGTGAAGCCTCATGGTCATCATCTGTGTTTACGTAGTTACTTGTTGTTGAACTTGTCTGCCTTCATGTTAGAGATCATGCTTAGGCTTTATTCATGCTCACGTTATTTGTACTCAATCATAGAAATTATTGTACATGTTTACCTCAGTCTCTATTATTTTGCTGATATGTTGTGATACTTGATGTGGGTTGTGTCCCTTTATTGGTGGTGCATTGTGAGGCTGGAGAGGTACATGACTGAGTGAGGCTGAGGGCCTAGTTGTGAGGATATTAATGCCATAGCGCGTGAGCTTTCCGCGTAGCACGTGAGCTGACCGTGTGGGTCCAGGTATTGATACCATAGCATGTGAGTTATCCGCGTAGCACATGAGCTGACCGTGCGGATTCAGGTATTGATATTATGGCACGTGAGCTGTCCGTGCTTAGCGCTTGGGCTTTGGGAGCCGCTCCGAAGTCTGTACACACCCCAGTGAGCGTAGAGTGTTGAGTGTATTGAGTGTTTAGCATTGAGTGTTGAGTGTCAGTGCTGAGTGATGGAGTCACATTTTGTGAGGTTGCATTTACTTTTGCTTTTGCTGCATTTACCTGTTAATTTCTTTGTGGCATTTATTAGTTTTATGGAATTTACCTGTTATTCATGTTTATTGTAAATTGTGAAAATAAATAATTAGATTGTTTTACTTAGCTCGTCACTACTACTCAGTTCCTTAGTTTATTTTTTTACTACTTCGGTTGTACTCATACTACACCCTGCACTTTATGTGCAGATCCAGGTTAGTTAGTGCGCGTCGATCATTGAGTTCAGGCCGACTATCTGTGGAGATTGCAAGGTAGCTGCTAGCGTCCGCATGACCTTGTTACTCCTTTTGTCATTTTTTTTTTACAGTTAGACTGTTATATTTTTTAGTTTATAGTTTTAGACGCTCATGACTTAGTGACACCCCGATGTTTGGGGCTCGTTTCCGTATTTTATATAAATTATATTTAGAGTTGGTTTAGTTGATGAAAATTTCAAATGTTGGTATTATTTTATTAAATTCTTGAAAATCCATCAGTAGTAATATTTTGGGAAATAGGTTTGCTTTGTAACACGATAGGCGTCGTCACGACATGGTTAGATTTGGGTCGTGACATATTAAATCTTCCTCAGTACGGTAGCCACCGCCCCAAATGAAATTTATAGACTTAGCCATTGTCCACCATGATCCCCAAATCGCTCTAAACTTCCTCAAAGTATGTGGCTATCCTACCACGGAATGCATACGCTACTCTCTCACTCTTGCTTCGATAAACCCATCTCCTTAAGAAACTTCTCGACCTCTGCTTTTCATACTTGACCTGCTAGCAATTCAACCACCGCAAGACAGCTCCCACTGTGTCTTTCCTCATCCTTGGCTGCCAAAAATATTGTCTTAGATCATAATCCATCTTTGCAGCATCCGAACGGGTAAATTACCACCAACTCTAAGCCTCATCAAAGATCATTTCCCTTGAGCCACCAACACTAGAAGCACCGATTCGACTCTTAAGCCAACATACACTGCCATATCTTATAACCGCTGCTTAGCCACTGTTATAATACACCCTGGATCAAAGGCAATTCAAAGGAGACCCTAACACTCATAGGCCTTAATGCGTTCCAACAAGGACGACGACACCACGCCACAAATGAAAATTCTACCATGCTAAAAAATATCAAATCTCGCTACTCCGTAAACCAAATCCTGAACAACCATAGTCTAATTACCTTTCCTCCGCCGGAATAAAATGTCGAATCTCTACACCATAACCCTAGTAATACTCCCTTCGAGCCATTCTAAGCACCCTACCATTAGCACCAACACTGCACGATAACCACTTATGAACATCGTATTACACTGTGCATAGCCGCGAAACCATAGACAACACTAACATTGTGCTGAAATGATGGAACACCCCTCCTCAAGGCGACGATAATAGCCCGCCCGAACATGCATGGAGAAATATCCTACACCATGTCTACAATACTATTATAACTCTTCGACGCCCAGTTGATAACAAACGCTCAACATCGTATAGGAATGAGTAGGAAGGAAATGAAGAAATAAGTTTCAATGGAATCAAATCTCAAGACAAGGAATCAAGAATGGAAGTTCTCCTAACAGCCCTATATCCCCTCGAAGATAAGTACGACCATCTTCATACGGATCCTCAAGACTCTACTAGACTCGCTCCTGACTCATGAGACCCAAGTGAACCTCGAGCTCTGATACCAAGCTTTCACAACCCAAAATCCACAATAGGCTGTGATGGCGCCCAATGTCGTTGTTAGGCAAGACAACGGTGAACTATCAATTAATTGTTCATTTATTACTTCCAAAATCATGAATTTTATTAAGTAAGAAAATTTACACCTTTAAAATCACGGGTAAATACATAAGTAGTATTTCATAAAAATAAAAAGTGATAATAATATGCGAATCCCTAAGCATCAACTAGAATATCCCAAAAAAAAAGGTTTCACAAGTTCATGAGCATTTACTAAGGAGTACGATAATGATACAATATCTGTCTGAAATGTAAATAAGACATGATAAAGTAAATAGTACGATGGAGAATCTGTGGGCTACAATACGTAGCCTGGAATGCAGCTCACCATATAGTCTCCTCAACAGCTGCGCCTACGCGCCAAGATGACCACCAAATGAACATGTCAGATCCTGCACATTTAATGCAGAAGTGCAACATGAGTACGTAAATCAACACGTACCTAGTAAGTATCTAGTCCAACCCCGGAGAAGTAGTGACAAAGGGGTCAAAATCGACACTTACTAGAGGTTCAATTAAGCAGTATGATAAATAATAAACAGATATGAATCACAACAGTAGTAGTGAGTTAAAAACTGTATCTAACATAATCTTTCAAAATTTCTTTTAACGATATAAATATCTCAATCGCGTATCCTATCTCAACATCTCGGGAAATATCAAGTGTTAATCTCAAATGGATAAGGAATACCATATAAAATGTGGGGCATCAGTGGAAGGATAATCTCGTGAATAATCGGACTGCTAGCGATATAATGCACGATTATGCTGAGGTCGTACGACCCGATCCAAAGTGGTGTGTACACTACTGAGGGTTGACCAACACGAACCAAAGATGAATCTCAATATACTGTCGAGGCGTTTTTCCCGCTCCACAAGAAAGGAAGAAACATATCGAATTACGAGGCACATGCGTACAATACAGGTACAGGAGCATAAGGTGTATATAACCTTTACCCTTTCTCAAATAATTAGCCAACAACTCAAGGCGATAAAGCTCGGATATATATATATATATATATATCC
>ML277832.1:21968-45579 GCA_005239495.1 Nicotiana undulata
TATATATATATATATATATATATATATATATATATATATATATATATATATATATATATATATATATATATGTATATATCTAAATTAGTTTCAATTATAATTTTAACTATTTAAGCTAGCAAATGGAGTTCAAACAATTCAAATATTACATGATAGAATTCTAAATCTACCCAGACATACACATGCTTTAGCTACGTACAAACGTTCGTCACCTAGTGCATATGTATCACCCACAAGTACTAGCACATAATAATTACATCATCTATGGGGTAATTTCCGCATCACAAGGTTATACAAGAGACTTACGGTAATGACCCGATTGGTCGTTCCGAGAGTCTTAGCCCCGTTTCCCCTATTTTTTGCTTCATTTTGTGTGGTTCAACTCTTTTATGTTGTGTTAGGTTGATTGGATCGGGTTCGAAATGGTTGTGGAGAGAAATGAGACACTTAGTCTCTTAAGTTGGTTAATTAGTTGGAAATGTCAACCGAAAGTTGACTTATAGGTAAATGATCTCGGAGTTGGGTTTTTATGGTTCAGATAGCTTCATTAGGTGATTTGGGACTTAGGAGCGTGTGCGGAATGTTATTTGGAGGTCCGTGGTAGAATTAGGCTTGAATTGGCGAAATTTGATTTTTGTCAATTTTCGGTCGGCAGTGAAAAATTAGCTATCGGGGTCGGAATGGAATTTCGGAAGTTGGAATAGGTTTGTAGTGTCATTTTTTATGTGTGTGCAAAATTTCAGGTCATTCCGACATGGTTTGGTTGGTTTCGAAATCGCTGGCGAATTGTGGAAGTTTAGATATCCTTAGGCTTGAATTTCGTGTTAATTTGGTGTTTTGATGTTGTTTTGAGTGTTCCGAGGGTTCGAATAAGTTCGGGGAGTTAGAACTTTGGAAGAAAATCTGCTGGTGTTGTTGTTCTGGTTTTTGTGCACCTGCGGAAGGGGGATGTAGGTGCGGTTTTGTGGCCACAGATGCGAAAATTGGCCATGAGGGGAAGCATCGCAGATGCGGTGAGTTGGACGCATCTGCGGGATCGCAGGTGCGGTGCTTGGGCCACAGATGCGGTCCTGGGCGTTTAAGTAAAAACCGCAGGTGCGGTTGATTGGACCGCAGAAGCGGCCGCGCAGGTGCGAGGGAAGTGACCGCAGGTGGGGTTTAGCTGGGCATAACATAAAAATTCCAACCTTTGCGAATTTGGGCTATTTTTCCACCATTTGTGTTCAGACTTTGAGATTTTTGAAGAGGGATTCGAGTGGAATCACTTTGAGGTAATATTTTTGAACTCAATACTCGATTCTATGGTGATTTCTAACTGATTAAGCATGAAATTTGTGAGATTTAAGGGTTAAAATTGGGGAATTAGGGCTTGAAACTTGAGACTAAGAATTCGGTGATCGAGGGGTCAAATGAAGTTAATTTTTGATGAATTTGGTATGTATGGACTTGTAAGAGGATAAGGATTCTGGTTTTGCGATTTTTATCGGATTCCAAGACGTGGGCTCAGAGGTCGGATTTGGCCAATTTCGGGATTTTTGACGTAATTTGATTATTTTCGCGTGGGTTTTGTTCCTTTAGCGTATATTGATGATATGAATCTGATTTTGAATAGATTTGGGGAGATTTGTCGCCGAGTCGAGCGGCAAGGGCAACGCGGAGTAGATTTTCATCCGGTTTGAGGTAAGTAACGATTGTAAATCTAGACCTGAGGGTATGAAACCCCAGAATTTCGTACTATTTTGTTAAATGAGGTGACTCATATGCTAGGTGACGGGCGCGTGGGCGGACACTGGTAGGGATTGTGACTTGGTCCGTCCCGCGACAACTGTAGAGTTGCGTATTTGATAAACTCTATATGATATCCAAGTGTTTTAGAAATGATTCAGTTAACTTGGGCTGAATGCCATGTTTGGGGACTTGTGTCGTACGGTTGGGACCCTCAAGGGTATTTTACTACTGTCCTCACACTATTTTTGATAGAAAAATATATTCTCAGTCATGCTTTATACCTGTTTACTATTTAATCCTGTTCATCACTTTATTTTTAAATATATGAAAGATATTTTGGGTTGAGTTCCCTGAGTTGTACTGAAATGCCCGAGTGGCTTGTGAGGATGATGACTCAGTGAGGCCGAGGGCCGGATTGTGAGGATAGTTATGGATCGGGTTGCACGCCGCAACGATATTGGGTCGGGTTGCACGTTGTAGCTATATAGCGCTTGGGCTGTAGGAGGCCCTCGCAGTATACACTCCCCCAGTGAGCGCAGTCGACTATATGTTTATGGATCGGGCTGCATGCCGCAACGGTTATTATGAGATACTTATTGAGCGTAAGTGCTGATTGATGAGAGTTGAGTCACGAGTGAGTGAGAGGCTTGCCCAAGGGGATATATTTGTGAGTGATACTTTTCCCGAGGGGCTTACTTTTATGAAATTACTGTTTTCGCTCTTCTTTTACATTGAGCCTCTATTGAAAATGTTGAAAAAATGTTTTAGACAAGTTTTCATTGAAAAACTGGAGTTTTTACGAGATGTTTGGAATTTAATTACTGATTTGATCTGGTTACTGCTACTGTTGTTTTATGTTAAGAAATTTATTTGATTTTAAATGCTCGTCACTGCACTCATGTCTTTAGTTATAATTTTTACTTACTGAGTTGGCGTACTCACGTTACTCCCTGCACCTTGTGTGCAGATTCAGGCGCTAGGGCAGAGTGAGAGCTGATGTTTCCCTTTTCGAAGCATACCAGAGATTGCGAGGTAGCTGCACGACGTCTGCAACCTTGCCTTTATCCTTCTTACTTCTTTAATATTTATTTTCTCAGACTTATTTGTATTAAGGAGACAATATCGGACTTGTATTTTCTTGTAGTTTCTCATGACTAGTGACTCCGAGTTCAGGATGTGTTTAAATATTTTACATGTCTTTACTTGTTTTGAAATGCTTAAACGAAAATTTGATGAAATATCGGATTAGTAATGAATTAAATGAAAAGTTCCTTTATGCTATACGTAGTGAATTGGCTAGCCTAGTATCACGATAGGCGCCATCACGGCCAGGGTGATTTTGGGGTCGTGACAAGTTGGTATCAGAGCCTAGGTTACATAGGACTCACCAATCATGAGAAGTTTTAGTAGAGTCTTGTGGATCGGTACGGATACGTATGTAGTTATATTCGAGAGGTTTCATAACTCTTAGGAAAAATCTCACATTCTTGAACTCTTGTCGTACGAATATATGTTGATTTTGGTAACTAAACTTTTGTTGTTTCATTCTCTCATCTAGGAGTGGAAAACGAGCGGGTCGGATATGGTTCGAATCGAAACGAGTAATGGGAAAAATGGGTAAATTATCCGACCCGACCCATATTTAACACGGGTAATAAACGGGTTAACCTGCGGATAAAATGAGTAACCATATTATCCATTCATGACTTCACATTAGTCTCAAGCTCTAATATGAATTTGCTGCCCCTTGCAACAGAAGAACATTACTGAAATAATTTTTCAATAATTGTGGGTGTGTTTGGTATAAAGGAAAATGTTTTCCATGGAAAATATTTTTCGAAAATGTTTTCTTGGAAAACTAGTAATCTTATTCATTTTCTGGTGTTTGGTACGCAAATTAAGGAAAATATTTTTCTCAAGAGTATTCATAAATAATTTTAATATAATAAACATGAAGCCATAAACTTTCGAACCAACAACCTTCCGAACCCACAAATGTTATAAACTTCTGAACCGCAAAACTTCCGAAACCGCGAAATTTCGAACCCGTAAACTTCGAAACACATAAACCTCCTAACTCCTATATTTGGATCTTGTAAAATTTTGAACCTGTAAACCGAAAGATGAAAAAAAGTAAAACTGAAAATATATTTAAAAAATATATTTTCTTTTCTGGTGGTGGTGGTGGTGGTGGTGGGGGGGGGGGNTAAAAATTTCAGCACTAAATAAAAATATTTTTTTTGCGGGGTGGGGGGCGAGGTGGAGTGGGTGGTGACGAAAAAAACCTTTTTGGAGAGAGGGCATGGGGTGGAGTTAGGTATGTAGGTGTAGGAGGGGGAGTTGGTGAGGGTAAGGAATATGGTGGGGAAGGTTGAGAAGGAGTTTTGGAAAATGTTTTCCAAAAAGTTTAAGCCAACCAAAAATACACCATGTATTATCCATATTTTACCCATTGGTTATCCATTTGGTTACTCATTTTTCTAATGGATACCCGACTTAAGAAAATCAGTTATCCAACCCATTTTTAATGGGTTGGGTTGGGTGGTTAACTATCACTTTTTAACCATCTTGCTAGGTCTACTCCCATCGATGGTGAGTACACGTGCTACCAGATAGGATGATCAGCCACATGTTGGACCCCCGAGGGGTCGAGGCCGTGGTAGAGGTATAGGTGTAGCCGGGGCAGTACCCACAGACCCACCTGTCGTTCCAGATCATGTCCTAGTCGCAGATGTTCCAGCGGGACCAGCCCAGGCACCGGCAACGCCTATTGTCATTCCAGGTCTCCAGGAGACCTAGGCTCAGATTTTGACCGTGTGCACCAGACTTGGACATGCGGTCATTGTTTCTACTACGACAACTACTTCTCAGGTCGGGGGAGGCACTCAGACTCCTGCTGCCCGTACACTTGAGTAGGTTATTCAGGGACTGCAGACACCGGGGGCAGGTCCAGCCCAACCGATGTATAGGTGAGATAACGAGTACCTATACGTTGTGATCGAGTCATACCATGCGAACGAAAGTTCATTCTTGCTATTCTTATTGTCTTAAAGCCTACTATCTATGCTTATTGTTGCTGTTGAGATATTAGAAGATTAGTATCCGGTTCCACCGAGATGGATAACATTGTGAATATCGATTTGAGGTTGAGGTATAAATTGTGAAAGTAATTATGAGGAGATACTATTTTCTTGTGAAATTCCTCTTTATCTGTTGTTAATTATTCTGTGATTTGTGAGGAAGAGTGTAAAGCACGAAGGGTGATGTCGTGCATGATTCATCTAAATTGTGAGGAAGAGTGTAAAAGCACGAAGGGTGATGTCATTCATGATTCATCTATATTGTGAGGAAGAGTGTAAAAGCACGAAGGGTGATGCCGTGCATTATTATTATTTGGTGAGGTCGAGAGTTAAAGCACGAAGGGTGATGTCGTGCAGTTTTTCCTTACTGTTTTACTTAATTTGTTTACTTCTTTCTGTTTAATTTCGCATGTTCGTTATTCTCACTCCTTATATTGAAATCCCCACTGTATGTTCCCTCCCCATTATCTGCTGTTTTATTCTTCCTTAATTGTTGTTATCTCTATTAGCATGATTATATTGTTCAGGTTTTATGTGGGTGTCCTGTCCTAGCCTCGTCACTACTTCGCCGATGTTAGGCTCGACACTTACCAGTACATGGGGTCGGTTGTGCTGATGTTGCACTCTACACTTTTTGTGCAGATCCAGGTATCGGTCTGAGCTGACTCTGAGATCGTAGCTGGCATTGCGTAGGAGACACGAGGTATCTGCCGACGTCCGCAGACTCTTGGAGTCCCCTTCCTGATTTTCATCTGCTGTTTTTCCTTAGTTTCATAAACAGTTGTATTTTTTCATTTCAGCCAAATACTTGTAGTTGATCTTAGTAGTCCATGGATTGTGACTCCACACTCTGGGTAGCTAGACTTATACAGATTTTACATGTGCAATGTTATTATACAAGTTTCGATTCATGCTTTACTTATCATGCTTTGCGTTATTGTAGTTTTTAGTACTTTGTAAGATTTTAAATTGTAAACTTCTAATGTTGGCTTGCCTAACAAGTGCGGTGTTAGGCGTCATCACGAATCCGACGGTGGGAATTCGAGTCGTACAAATATTTATCCAGAGTTCCTCATTCGGAATTTAGCTTAATAACAACACTTTTTCTATTGCGTGGCGCTGCTAAATATTTTGGATCAATAAAACTCGAAGAGAAGGAGAAAACTTATGATGAACATTAATTTGAGCGTCAATAAATACATGGCACACTATAAATTAATAAAATCGTATAAATACCTATACGAATAAGTTTTTACCTTTTTTCCGCCCCTCCCTTCAATTTTTACATTTACAAACACACTATACGAATTCGTTTTTACGTACCTATTTTGGCAAATGGACGGTATATTCCTTGGGGATTCCTAAATTATTTTTAAGTTTTGGCCCACGTATGTCCCTTTGTTTATTTGCAATTACTACTTGGAGCACTGATCATTCCAGAAAAATGACACTCTCCCAATTCAAAAATGCTACAAGTGATTATTAAAAAATAGCTACAATTTCAAAAGTAAAGAATATTGAGTCACTTTTCAAGTAAAAGATAAATTTAAACAAAAATACTATTTAGTATTCGGAAATTTCCAGCATAATATGTTGGAGTTCGAATTTTTTATATGTAAACTAACTGTATAATATATTGGATAATTATAATGTGCTTGAGTTCCAACATAATATACTGAAAGCCTATACATATGTGCTACAATCTCTAATATATTATGCTGAAAGTTAAAAGTTAGCATTTGGTTTTGCGCCTTTCCGTTTTCTTCCCTTCGCTCCATCACGTTTAATAGTTACTCGGAATGTGATTGATCATTTGTTTTGATTTGAGATTTAGTAAAAGATTACTAAGATTGAAAGAGATGTGATTGATCATTTGTCTATTGATCCTTAGATTTTGCTGGCGTGTATCCTAAAATTTAATAGGTCAAATGTGAATAGAATATGTTACAGCATGACTATAGTAGAATAATAATTTGTCCTCTAGTGAACATATTTTACTACAAGAAAATGAACTCGAAAAGAATCATACTAAAGTAAAACCAAAATCCCTGCATTTAGTTCTGTATGCGATGAAACTTATTACGTGCCAGCTAAGAAACTTGTAAATATAATATTTTTTCTGGATGAGTTATTTCCCAAAATGTCCTTCAAGAACACATACCACTTACTTTATTCCTTCTTCTTCTTCTTCCCCTCCCCCTCCCCCTCCCCCAAGAAGTAAAAAGACAGCTTGGTGCACTAAGCTTTCGCTACACGCGTGATTCGGGGGACCGAACTACATGAGTTTAATTTTAGAAACGTTTTTAATTAATTTCTTTTAAATTTAAAAGAAGGTGACTATTGATTTTAAAAGGTGCATGTTATGAAGAGATGAGTCTGTAATTCCAACAAACTCCTAGAGGTATTATAAATACCTATCTCTTCTCCAAAACGAAATCATCTGAAAATTTCCATTTCTTTCTCTTCTACTTATTTTCTACAACTCACAAATAGTATGTTCTTGTGGAAAATTCGAGTTAATTGTTGAAACTTGAATTTCAGAGGGCTTTGTAAAATCCTGGAGGAATTCTGCTATTATCCCTGCAACAACAAAGTGGGAAGCTTAAATTCCTTAAGGACAGTGATAACACTATCGAAGCCTGATTATTTCATCCTATTAATTTTCTAACAATCTTAAGGAATTTAACAACACTGCAATGGAGGCTTCTGGTAGTGATTCTGGCTTCAACAAGATGTTCTAAGTGTTCAAACTTGATCGATTTGATGGCTCGAATTTCACCCGCTGGAAAGATAAATTGTTGTTCTTTCTCACGGAGTTGGGGATAGCATATCTGTTGAGTTCTGATCTTTTTGCAATGCCAGAACCCACTACTCAAGATTATGATGAAATTAAGGCTGCATAAAAAAACGTGAAGATGATGAGGTGCGTTGTAGAGGTTTTATTTTAAACTCACTTTCTGATCGTTTATATGATTTGTTCCGTCTTTTCAAAACATCACAAGAAATATAGAAAGCCTTGGAACAGAAATATACTGCTGTGAAACAAGGAACAAACAGATTCCTTGAAATGAAATTCTTTGAATTTCAAATGGTAGATGGTAAATCTGTCATGGAACAGGTTGATGTCTTGATATCTAGACCTAAAGATTTTAAAGTCGATGTTTCTAAATCTCTTCAAGTGGCTGTTATACTTGCAAAATTACCAGCCACTTGGAATGACTATAGGAAGAAATTATTACATTCTTCTGAAGACTTTAATGTGGACCAGTTGACAAAGCATATTCGGATTGAAGAAGAGTCACGGAAGCGTGAAAATAAATATGCTGCGGAAACTAGTTCAAAGGTGAATTATGTTGAGTCTAGTAAGGCAAACAATTCTGGAAAATCTAGAAACAAGGCTTGAAAGAAGAGAAAGTTTGAGGCTGCTCCAAAGAAAAATTTCTCTAACATTAAGAAAGGTCCGTGTTATACTTGCGGAAAAATGGGTCATTTTAAGAGACATTGCAGATTTCGTAAGAGACAGAAGAATGGAGAAAATGCTGGATAGAAGAGGGTAAATGTTGTTGAACAACAACAAGCTTCTTCTTCGGATATTGTTGCTATGATTTTTGCCTTTACCAACTTGAATCTGAGTATGCTACAGTTCATGTTTGAAATGACAAGAGTTTCTTCAAACATTACGAAGTTGCAACAAATGATGAAAAGATTTTAATGGGGAATCATGACACCGTCAAGGTCTTTGGAAAAGGAACAGTTGAACTACAATTCACTTCGGGAAAGAAGATGATTTTAATGAATATTCACCATGTACCTGATGTTAGGAAGAATTTAATTTTTACAAGTTTATTATGTAAGAAAGGCTTCAAAGCTGTTATAGAGACAAAAAAGATTATTTTCTCTAAGAATGATGTATTTGTAGGACAATGCTACTCTTGTGAGGGCATGTTCAAATTAAGTATTAATAAAGTTGAAGTTTCTGCTTATATGATTGAGACATCTATTACTTTATGGCATGCAAGACTTTCACACGTTAATTTTTTATATATTAAGTTTATGTCTAAAAATAGATTAATTCGTGCTGTTGAAAATTAAGATAAAAATGTGAAATATGCATACAAGCTAAAATGACTAAGAAATCATTTCCAAAGAATGAAAGAACAAGTAATTTACTTGAACTTGTGCATTCCGATATATGTGAATTGAATGGTCATTTAACTAGAGGTGAAAATAGATACTTTATTACTTTTATGGATGATCATTCTAGATATACACATGATTACTTAATGAAAGAAAATGATCAAGCATTTGATATGTTTAAGATGTACAAAGAATTAGTTGAAAATTGGTTGGAAAACAAGATTAAAATCCTACGTAGTGATAGAAGAGGCGAATATCTTTCCAATAAATTTTCTGTATTTTGTGAAGAAAATGGTCTGATTCGCCAGTTTAGTGCACTATATACCCCACAAAAAAATGATCTTGCTGAAATGAAAATAGAACATTGGTAGATATGGTTAATGCAATGCTTTTACATGCAAAATTACCAACGAATTTATGTGCATAATAGAGTACCTTCAAAGAAGTTTTAGGCTTCACCATATGAATTATGAAAAGGAAGAAAGCCTAACTTAAATTCCTTAAAGGTATGGGTTTTTTTAGCCTATTATAGAATTCCAGATCCTAAAAGAACTAAATTAGGACCTAGAGTAATTAAAAACATATTTGTAGGATATGCTGAGAACTCAAAGGCATACAAGTTATTGGACATTGAGTCTAAATATATTGTCGAATCTAAAGATGTTGAGTTCTTGGAAACAAAGTTTATTGGTGGTTCTAATAATTCACACGAGGATACATAACAAGATGGTAATGCAAGCATTGGTGATAAATGCAGTAACTCAAGAAAATTGTGTCGAACGTAGTTCTTCTTCGAACAATAAAAGAAAGGCAATTGAATCTCCTGTAGAACCAAGGAAAAGTCAGAGAGTTAGAAAAGAAAAAAATATAGCTTCTGATTTTATTTCTTCTCAAGCACTGGTCTTTTTGGTAGAAGAAAGTAGATATGAAGTATTAAATAAAATACCCAGTATTTGAAATTTAGAAGGATCCTAAAACCTATAGTGAGGCTATGGATTCGCGGGATTTTGCTTTCTGCAAAAAAGGTGTAAATGATGAAATGGATTCTCTTTTATCTAATGGTACATAGGTATTGAAATATTTACCTTCTAATACTAAACATATTGGGTGTAAATGGGTTTTTAGAAAAAATACAATACTGATGGTTCTCTACAAACATTTAAAGCTAGACTAGTAGCCAAAGGATTTAGACAAAAGGCAGGAGTAAATTATTTGACACATATGCTCCTGTGGCCAGGATTACCTTAATAAGAGTGTTGTTTGCTTTGGCATCAATATATAATATAAATGTCCATCAAATGGATGTTAAGACGACATTCTTAAATGGTGATCTTGATGAAGAAGTTTATATGGAGCAACCCGAATGGTTTGTGCTCTCTGGAAATGAGAAGAAAGTTTGTAAATTAGTTAAGTCCTTGTATGGATTAAAACAAGCTCCAAAATAATGACATTAAAAATTTGATAGTGTTATATTATCAAATGGTTTTAAACATAACAGAAGAGATAAATGCATTTATTTCAAATTCACAAAGGACTATTGAGTGATAGTATGTCTTTATGTTGATGACATGCTAATCATAAGAACTAATATGCAAGTCATAAATGAAACTAAGAAGTATTTAAATTCTCAATTTAAAATGAAATATTTCGGAGAAGTTGATACTATCTTAGGTGTTAAAGTTAAAAGACATAGTGAGGATTTTTCCTTATGTCAGTCTCACTATATTGACAATGTCACGACCCGAATTAACCCTCCAAACGGGCTCGTGACGGCACATAGTTCCTATGACTAGGTAAGCCTAATATATATGGGAAAATAAGACAAAATAGTAATAAAACAGTAAAGGTGTAGCAATAACTATAAAACTTTAGCCGCTCAGCATTTACAACTTTGTTTTTCCCAAAACCCAAAATATCACCAAGTCACAAGCTTCATACAGCTATAGCTCTATACAACGGAATAAAGAAAATGTGTATGTATCTATCTCCTATGCCTATAGTAGAGTAGATGGGGACATGCGAGATTCTGCGGACGCGGCAGAATTACCTCGTGGTCTCCTGAGCAAGTGTTGTAGAACTCCTAGCCAAAGCGTTGCGTACTGGTACTTGGATCTGCACATGGGTAAAACATGCGCAGGAAAGGGCGTGAGTACTCCACATTCGGTACTCAGTAAGTGCCAAGCCTAACCCCAGTCAAGTAGTGACGAGGTCAGGTTAAGGCTCTACTGAGTTTGAAAACAAGACAACTATAAGTTTGAACAGTGACATATAGATAGCTAACATAAGCAAAATTTAAAGGAAAAACTGAAAGAAATAATAAAGAAAAGCCCTCGGCTCAGCACATCATATATCTCAACAGCAAATATGCAATGCAGTACAAGGGGAAAGCTCCCGGATCTCAGTCCGTAGTCCCAATTTAAATATGCTATGCAGTACATGGGGAAAGCTCCCGAATCTCGGGTCTGTAGTCCCAATTTAAATATACAATGCAGTACATGGGGAAAGCTCCCGGATCTCGGTCCATAGTCCCAATTTAAATATGAGATGCAGAATCTTATCGGATACGGCTTAATTAAACATTCAAGAAAAATAATAGGCAAGAATAAGGTAAAACTACCTAAGCATGGAGCAAATAGTAGCAAGTACGGGGAATTCAAGTGATAATAGGTAGGCATGTCCATCCATATGCGAACTAATCAGTTATAACATGAAGCAGTAATATAGGAATGAAATGAGTTATGTCATGGAAGGAAAAGAGGGAATTTAAAAACCATGACCCGTGTACGCACTCGTCACCTCACGTACACGGTGTCCATATAGTAAAAATCAGTATAAAATGCCTAAGGAAAATCCCCAACATAGAGTTAGGCAAGCCACTTACCTTGACTGCGCTAATCAACTCAATACCACGCTCTTGCCAGGAGTATCCGACTTCGGGTGGCCCAAATCTATTCAATTCGATTGCATAATATAAATATCACTTCAGGGGAACAAAATAGCTAATTAATTCGAAGCTAATACGCAAAATTAGGAAATTCGCCAAAAAAGTCCCCCGAGCCCACGTCTCGGAATCGGGTAAAAATTATATTTTCTGGACACTCTTTCACTCACGAGTCTAACCATATAAGAATATCTCAAATCAGAGGTCAAACACCCAATCAAAACTCAATAATTTGGTCTATGAAGTTCTTCCCATTTTTCCCATTTTCTACCCACAAATTTCGAAATTTAAGGTTGAATTTAAAATTGGAATCACGGAATTTGATCTAAATAGGTTAGAAATCACTTACCCAAATCACCCAGGTGCAAAAGTCCTCAAAAATCGCCTCTCCCGAGCTCTCAAAATAAAAAATGGTGAAAATAACATAAACCCCGGAATTGGGTCTTTAAAAGACTGCCCAGATGTTGCCTTATGCGATCGCGTACCCAAATAGCATCATGCTTCCCAAAGGTCCGAGGAAGTCCAACCACAAAATCCATGGTGATCCGCTCCCACTTCCACTCTGGAAGCTTAATCTGCTGAAGTAATCCTCCCGGTCTCTGATGCTAAGATTTGACCTGCTGATAATTGAGACACCTGGCTACAAACTCCGCTATATCCTTCTTCATCCTTCGCCACCAATAGTGCTGTCTCAGATCCTGGTAAATCTTCACGGTACCCGGATGGATGGAATACCGCGAGCTATGGGCCTCCTCAAGAATCAACTCCCGAAGCCTATCTACGTTGGGCAGCCAAATACGGCCATGCATCCTCATCACACCATCATCACCTATGGTCACATCTCTGGCATCACCCTGTCGAACTCTATCCTGAAGAGCCCGAAGGTTGGGATCATCATATTGGCGCTCCCGAATGCGGTCATAAAGAGAATATCGAGCAACAACACAAGAAAATACCCGGCGAGGCTCAGAAAGATCCAGTCTCACGATTTGACTGGCTAAGGACTGAACATCCAATGCTAAGGGTCTCTTAGCTGCACGAAGATATGCCAAACTACCCAAACTCTCCTCCCGGCGACTCAAGGCGTCGGCCACCACATTGGCCTTTCCCGGGTGGTATAATATAGTGATATCATAATCCTTGAGTAACTCCAACCACCTACGCTGGCGCAAATTAAGATCCTTCTGCATGAATATGTGCTGCAAGTTCCGGTGATCCGTGAATATCTCACAGGGAACACCATATAAATAATGACGCCATATCTTCAGGGCGTGAACAATCGCTGCCAACTCGAGATTATGCACAGGGTAGTTCTTCTCGTGCACCTTCAACTGTCTGGACGCGTAGGCAATCACCCTACCGTCCTGCATCAACACTGCTCTTAGGCCAATCCTCGAAGCATCACAATAGACTGTATAGGACCCTGAACCTGTGGGTAATACTAACACTGGAGCTATAGCCTGGTCTGTCTTGAGCTTCTGAAATCTCTCCTCACACTCCTCAGTCGATATAAAAGGTGCACCCTTCTGGGTCAGTCTGGTCATGGGCGCTGAAATGGATGAAAATCCCTCCACAAAACGGCGATAATACCCAGCCAAACCGAGGAAAATGCGAATCTCGGTAGCTGAAGACGGTCTAGGCCAACTCGGCACTGCCTCTACCTTCTTCGGTTCTACCTTGATCCCATCCGAAGATACCACACGGCCTAAGAATGCCACAGAATCAAGCAAAAATTCACACTTAGAAAATTTGGCATACAACTTCTTCTCTCTCAATGTCTGAAGCACGGTCCTCAAATGCTGCTCATGGTCCTCCTGGGACTGAGAATATACCAGAATGTCATCAATGAACACGATGATGAAAGTATCAAGATACGGCAGAAATATGTTGTGCATCAGGTGCATGAAGGTTGTTGGGGCATTGGTCAGCCCAAATGACATAACAAGGAACTCATAGTGGCCATATCTGGTCCTGAAGGCAGTCTTCGAGATATCCGGCTCTCGAATCTTAAATTGATGATAACCCGAACGAAGATCAATATTGGAGAACACCCTAGCACCCTGTAACTGGTCAAATAAATCATCAATGCGGGGCAATGGGTACCTGTTCTTCACTGTCATCTTATTCAGCTGCCGGTAGTCAATGCACATACGCATTAAACCATCCTTTTTCTTCACAAATAACACCGGAGCACCCCAAGGTGATACACTGGGCCTGATGAAACCTTTTTCAAGCAACTTCTGCAACTGCTCCTTCAACTCCTTTAACTCAGGAGGAGCCATGCGATAGGGAGGAATGGAAATGTGCTGAGTGTCTGGCAACAAGTCAATGCCAAAATCAATGTCTCTATCGGGCGGCATACCAGGAAGATCAGCTAGAAAAACATCAGGATAGTCCCTAACAACGGGGACAGACTCAACTGCAGGGGTCTCAGCACTAACATCTCTCACATAAGCCAAATATGCTTCACTCCTTTTCAACCATCCGCTGAGCCTTAAGAAAATAAATGACTCGGCAGGGAGTGTAATCTAAGGTACCTCTCCACTCTAACCTCGGTAATCCTGGCATAGCCAGCGTCACGGTCTTGGCGTGACAATCAAGAATAGCATAGTAGGGAGACAACCAGTCCATACCTAATATAACATCGAAATCTACCATACTAAGTAATAATAAATCAGCCCTGGTCTCAAAACCACTAATAACTATCAAACACGACCGATATACGCGGTCCACAACAAGAGAATCTCCCACAGGAGTAGAAACATAAACGGGGGAACTCAAAGAATCCCGAGATATCCCCAGATGTGAAGCAAAATAAGAAGACACATACGAATATGTAGAGCCTGGGCCAAATAATACCGATGCATCCCTATGACAAACGGGAAAAATACCTGTAATGACTGAATCTGAAGCAATGGCCTCTGAACGGGCTGGAAGGGCATAATACCTGGCCTGGCCTCCCTCTCTAGGGCGACCTCGACCTCCCCGACCTTCACCTGGAGTTGCCTAAGATGGTGGGGTAGCAGCTGGGGCTGGACGACTTGGTGGAAGGCGTGGAACCTGATAAGTCTGAGGTGGTGAACCCCTCCTAGCTCTAGGGCAATCCCTGATCACATGACGAGGGTCACCACACTCAAAATAACCCCTCGGAGGGCGTGGCGGCTGATGCTGACTCTGAACTGGCCTGCTGGACTGGCCGGTGATAACACCTCGAGCAGGAGGCACATGAGACACTGGTGGTGCATAATAAGGCTCTTGAGGTCTAGAAGGAGCTGGAATACCACTGGCTGCTGGAAGAGCTGAATGAACGGGGCGACTCACAAAACCCCTACCATAGCGTGATGCTAGTGCACAGGCTTCTGAAAAATGACCAGTCTCTCGAGACCTCTTGGCCTATCTCTCCTCCCTGTCCCGGGCTAACATGGTCCCAATACTCCGGGCAATACTCACGGCCTGTTGATAAGGGATATCTATCTCCAGCTCTCTGTCCATGCTAGTCCGAATATTGAGCTGGAGCCCCTCAATAAAGCGTCGAACCCTCTCTCTGACAGTGAGAACCAAAGCTGGTGCATGGCGAGCCAAATCGTCGTAACGGACTGCATACTCTGACACAATCATGGTACCCCGGCGTAGCTGCTCAAACTCTGCACGCCAAGCGTCCCTAAGGCTCTGAGGGACAAACTCAAGCAAGAACATCTCTGAGAACTGAGCCCAAGTAAGTGAAGCTGCCTCATCCGGACTACTAATCTCAAAAGCACGCCACCACTGATAAGCTGCTCCCCTCAGCTGGAAATCAGTGAAAGAAACCCCACTCATCTCCACAATACCCATAGTGCGGAGAATGCGATGACACCCCTAAAAAAAACCCAAGGCGTCATCCGAAGCTAGTCCGCTGAACTTAGGTGGGTGGTACTTCTTGTACCTTTCAAGTCGGAGCTGCTCCGCCTCAGGTACAACGATCCTAATCTCATGCTGAGCTGGAGCTGCTGGGGGCATAAGAAATACTCTGGAACCTACCCAATATGAACCCTCTGCTAAGGAGTACGGGTTGCGGGAGTCTGTGTCCTTCCCCCGGCCTGGGATGTAGTTGGGACTATCGGAAGTAATCCCGCCTCAGACAGAGTACTAAAAGCACTCAAAAGCTGAGCCAATGTCTCCTAGAGGGCTGGAGTAATAGTAGGGACCTCATGTGCCCCTCCAACTGTGGCTGCTGGGGGATCCTCTGCCTCTGCTCTTGCCGGTACTGGGGCTGCACCGCGTGCTCGTCTTCTTCCCCGGCCCCTGCCTCTGACGACTCTGGCTGGGGGCTCGGTGCCTGGTCATCAGTACGTCCGGTATGAGTACGAACCATCTGTAAGCAAGAAAAGAATAGAGTTTAAGAATTTTGATGACAGTAACTAGCACGATACGGAATTCCAAAGAATATGATTGTTCTTAACAATTACATAGCCTCTCGAAGATAGATACAGACGTCTCCTGAGCAAGTGTTGTAGAACTCCTATCCAAAACGCTGCGTACTGGTACCTGGATCTACACATGAGTAAAACATGCGCAGGAAAGGGCATGAGTACTCCACATTCGGTACTCCGTAAGTGCCAAGCATAACCCCAGTCAAGTAGTGACGAGGTCAGGTTAAGGCTCTACTGAGTTTGAAAACAAGACAACTATAAGTTTGAACAGTGACACATAGATAGCTAAAATAAGCAAAATTTAAAGGGAAAAATAAAAGAAATAATAAAGAAAAGCCCTCGGCTCAGCACATCATATATCTCAACAGCAAATATGCAATGCAGTATAGGGGGAAAGCTCCCGGATCTCAGTCCGTAGTCCAAATTTGAATATGCTATGTCGTACAGGGGGGAAGCTCCCGGATCTCGGTCCGTAGTCCCAATTTAAATATGCAATGCAATACAGGGGGAAAGCTTCCGGATCTCGGTCCATGGTCCCAATTTAAATATGCAATGCAATACAGGGGGAAAGCTTCCGGATCTCGGTCCATGGTCCCAATTTAAATATGAGATGCAGAATCCTATCGGATACGACTTAATTAAACAATTCCAGAAAAACAATAGGCAATAATAAGGTAAAACTACCTAAGCATGGAGCAAATAGTAGCAAGTACGAGGAATTCAAGTGATAATAGGTAGGCATGTTCATCCCTATGCTAACTAATCAGTTATCTCATGAAGCAGTAATATAAGAATGAAATGAGTTATGTCATGGAAGGAAAAGCGGGAATTTAGAAACCATGACCCGTGTACGCACTTGTCACCTCACGTACATCGCGTCCATATAGTAAAAATCAGTATAAAATTCCTAAGGGAAATCCCCAACACAGAGTTAGGCAAGCCAATTACCTTGACTATGCTAATCAACTCAATACCACGCTCTTGCCACGAGTATCCGACTTCGGGTGGCCCAAATCTATTCAATTCGATTGCATAATGTAAATATCACTTCAGGGGAACAAAATAGCTAATTAATTCGAAGCTAATACGCAAAATTAGGAAATTTGCCAAAAACGTTCCCCGGGCCCACGTCTCGGAATCGGGTAAAAATTATATTTTCTGGACACTCGTTCACTCACGAGTCTAACCATATAAGAATATCTCAAATCGGAGGTCAAACACCCAATCAAAACTCAATAATTTGGTCTATGAAGTTCTTCCCATTTTCTACCCACAAATTTCGAAATTTAAGGTTGAATTTAAGATTGGAATCATGGAATTTGATCTAAATAGGTTAGAAATCACTTACCCAAATCACCCAGGTGCAAAAGTCCTCAAAAATCGCCTCTCCCAAGCTCTAAAAATAAAAAATGGTGAAAATAACATAAACCCTCGGAATTGGGTCTTTAAAAGACTGCCCAGATGTTGCCTTATGCGATCGCGTACCATGAGTCGCGATCGCGGAGAGTTAAGGGACACACGCCTGGAAATCCTTCACCGCGTTCGCGTCCACAGGTCTGCGATCGCGGACCCCCAGCCCTCAAGGCTATACGATCACGTTAGGGGCCACGCGACCGCGGAGAACAAACGTTGACCCTTTCTTCAGACCTAAGATCTACTATGCGATCGGGACCTAAGATATGCGATCGCGGAGGCTAATTTCCCAATACACTCCGATCACGATTAGAGTTCTGCGATCGCGGAGAACATTTTCTGACAGCCTCCATTTAACTCTGCGTGATTGCGGACTTGCTCTTGCGATCGCGGAGAACAAATACATGCTGCTGTAATACCAGCAAAACCATCAATAGACTTAGGCCAAAATATGCCCGTTTGGGCATCCGAAACACACCCGAGGCCCCCGGGACCTCAAACAAAACCACTAACCAACCTCAATACCTCATTCAAACTTGGTCGAGCCTTAGAAACACGTCTCATAACATCAAAATCATCAAATATGCATAGATTCAAGCCTAAGAACATATGAAATTTCTAGAATTCACATCTGATGCCGAAACACGTCTAAACTCATCCGAATGACCTCAAATTTTTCACACAGGTCATAAATAACATAACGGATCTGATGTCGATTTAGGAATTCCATTCCGAGTCTGATATCAAAATCTCACCTATCGGCCGAAATCACCGAAATTTTAACTTTAGCCAATTCAAGCCTAAATCTACAACGACCCCGAAAACACATTCCGAACACGCTCCTAACCCCGAAATTACCCAACGGAGCTAATGGAGTTCGACTGAATTCTATTCCGGATCCGTCTTCACACAGTTCTAGCTACGGCTTGATTTCAAAAGGAAAAATCTACATTTAAGGACTAAGTGTCCAAAATCACTCCGGATTTCATCACTCAATGCTCCGACAAGTTTCAATAACATAAACAGACATGGGAGAAGCAGTTATTAGAGGATCGGGACGCTAACTCTCAAAACGACCGGTCGTTACAGACAAAGTTCTTTCCAAATTCAATCATTTGGGTATTAAAGAATTTAATACTCCATTTGATGCTTCTAGCAAGATGGTTGAGAACCCCGGAAGATCTGTGAGTCAATTAGACTATGCTATTGCAATTGGTAGTTTAATGTATGCTATGCACTGCACTAGACCAGATATTGTCTATGCGGTTTGTAAATTGTCAAGATATACTCACAATCCAAGTGGTTATCATTGGAAAGGTATAGTGATGGTTCTTGGTTATATGAAAAGGACAAAAACATTTGCATTGTATTATAACGGATTTCCTTCAGTGTTAGAAGGTTATTGTGATGCTAGTTGGATAACTAATGGTGATAACAAGTCAACATCTGGGTGGATATTCACTTTAGGTGGAGGAGCAATTTCATGGAATTCTAAGAACAAGCGTGTATTACTCATTCCACAATGCAATATGAGTTTATTGCTTTAGCAGCTGCGGGAAGAGAGGCAGAATGGCTGAGAAATCTATTGTTAGATATAGAGTTATGGCCACAACCAATGCCAGTTGTTCTCTTGCACTGTGATAGTGAAACAACTATGTCTAAGGCATTTAGCAAAATATACAATGGAAAATATAGACATATTACTTTAAGACATGAGTACATAAGACATTTAATTTTGGATGGAATTATTTGTGTACATCAAGTCTAAAGACAACCTTGCTAACCCATTTACTAAAGGACACGTGAGGCATATGATAATAAGCACAGCAAGTGATATGGGTCTAAGGTAATTTTAATTTGTTTTTAGTAACGGGAACCTTACATTTCCTATAGTTTTACAATATTTAAGGTTTAAAAGGTAATAACAAGTTGTGACGGATAGCAGGTACTGGAAATTAGTATCTAGAAAGGAGGACGAGTATAAAAATACTCTTAATGAAAAAGCAGAGTACGGTTTATGAACTAAAGAAGTCCGTGTTAAGGATTTGGTTAAATCTTCACCTATGTAAATACAAGAAGTGGTGTCGTATCAATCAAAGTTTGGAATACAAAACTTGATAAGTGTTTATGAATTCAAGAAGTAGCACAAGGCCATAATTGGGTGCTAAAACTCACGGTGAACAAGTTGTCGAGTTGGTACGATTTGTGTGTATAAAGTTTTTCCGTCTTGTTATATAGGAATTGAGGTTTAATAGAACTTAATCTAACCATCAATTTCGACAAGGTCTTGAATAGTTTATACAAATAGTAGGTTTAAATCGAAAGATACTTACTATATGCATGAATCTCATAAACATCAATCACTAACTGAGTGGGGGATTGTTAGATTAGTTAGTGTTTGATGGGAGTATTTGAGAAGAGGTTGTTTTGTCCCTCATTGAAAAAGGAAAGAAAGGAAGAGGTGTTTAAAAGAACTTCTTTGTCTTATATAGTTTGAATATTTTTTAGGGTGTTTTGGAGGGAAATTGGAATTTGACTATATTATTAGGACCCGTTTGGCCATGAGTTTTGCCAAAATAAATTTGGGATTTATTTGGCAAACTCATGTTTGGCCATAAATTTTGCCCACATTTTGACAAAATCCCAAATCCCAAACTTCAAATCCCAAAATCACCCAAATTGCTGATTTTGGGCCAAAATCCCAAAACTTGGGAATTTTATACATGTTTTTCCAAAATAAAGTTGGGAAATATGTTTTGAAAATGTATATCCAAACACATTTTCATCTTCAAACCAAACTTCACCCAAATCAGATTTTTCAAAACAAATTTGGGAATCTATGGCCAAACGCTAGCTTAATATTCAAGATTGGGCACTTGCGCACTTGGGGCAATTGGGCCTTTGGACCAATTAAGTAGCCCGGAATTAATATTTTAGTCACCTATTATTTAATTAATTAAAAAGTTGCCTTTTAATTTTAGAAAATATTTTTAATTAATTTTTTAAATTCAAAAGAAGGTGACTATTGGTTTTAAAAGGTGCATGTTATGAAGAGATGAGTCTGTTAATTCCAACAGACTCCTAGAGGTATTATAAAGAACTATCTCTTCTCCAAAACGAAATCATCTAAAAAATTTCATCTCTTTCTCTTCTACTTATTTTCTACAACTCATAAATATTATGTTCTTGTGGAAAATTCGAGTTAATTGCCGAAACTTGAATTTCAGAAGGCTTTGTAAAATCCTGGAGGAATTCTGCTATTATCCCATGCAGCAACGAAGTGGGAAGCTTAAATTCCTTAAGGACAGTGCTAACACTATCGAAGCCTGATTATTTCATCCTATTAATTTTCTAACAATGACCTTCTTGGTCACATGTTAGTAACTTTACTAGTTACGCCAAAACTCCACTTCTTCCCCGAAGTATTGCATTATTATCCTATACGTGGTCATGGCCCTAAAATAAAAGGGAACGAATAAAAAATAAGAAAATAAAATAAAGCACCATCAAGCGCTAAATTTGGAATGCTTGAAAGTTGAAATGAAGAATCTTGATCAGCAAATAACTAGAAAAGCGCTAAATTATTGAAAGATTTGGACGCAGTATTTTAGTATACATATTAGAATCCTTCACTGTCTCTTTTACTTCTTGAGCTAAATTTGGAATCTTAACACATTATAGATAACTGCACACACAAATTTCTTTTGAAAATATCATGCTCTCCTAATAATTTTGATACGAATCCTTGACTGCAAATTCACTACATTTCACAGAATTATATTCCACGACACAGCAATTACCGCATTATTCTGTTGACCAGTTTCTCGATTCTTCCTTTTCCTATTTTTCATTCTCTACAGAAACAGCCAACAATCTAGAACTATGTAAGTTATTGGAAATGTTTCACTTCAATCTAATATTTTATGAGCAAATTGAAAAGTGGAAGAGCAAATATTAGTCCTAAGTCTCACGTTGTTGGAAGAAGTAATTTCGCTTGAGCTATATTTGCACAAATTTTTAAAATGGACTAAATTTAAACAGTAGCCTCAAAAGGGGCATTTGGGAAATTGATACATACAGATCTGCTTCGTCGGCCCATCTAAACAGAGAATTTGCTAAATAACATCGTGGGCCTTAATTTGGATTACCCCACTGCACAGAGGCTGAACTCAGTACAAATAGTAGAAATTACATGGGCGTCCTATTTGGTCGCCCTCATTTAACCTATACCCGTATTTTTAAAATTATTTAACTTATACCCTAATTTTTACAACTTCAGGCGCTGCATTCCTGATACCTGTGCAAAACTTCAGTTTATTTGGTGCTGAAGGTTTTACAAATGAACTAAATAACTTCAGCACTTCTGCTGAAGTTTTTGAAAGAGCTTTATTGCAAAACTAAACTTCAACTTATTTAGTGCTAAAGTTTTTGCAAATCAACTAAATAACTTCAGCATCTTCTGCTGAAATTTTTGAAAAAACTTTATGACAAAACTATTTAATCCAGGACAAAACTTCAGCTTATTTAGTGATGAAGTTTTTACAAATGAACTAAATAACTTCAACGCTTCTGCTGAATTTTTTTAAAAAGCTTTATGACAAAACTAATTAATCCAGGACAAAAGTTCAGCTTATTGTCACGACCCGAAATCCCACCTTTCAGACTGTGACTGCGTCTAACGTTGAACCCGCTAGACAAGCCAACGTTCACAACACTTCACATCTATAAAATAACTTAGCAATAATAAAAGCCATTAACCCTTAAACCTGTACTGAAACATCCCAAATACTTCAAAAGTTTTACAGCGGAAAAGTAGTAATACTCTGAAATGCATAATAACATAGTAAAGATAACATCATCGCAAAAATATCCCAAAACCGGGGTGTCACAACCTCACGAACTATCTAACTGAGTGTTAAATACAGAGTCTGAAAGGAAATACATAATTGTCTCGGAACTAGGAGAAAAAGTAAGACAATAGGGAATCCGAATGCAGGAGAGACGCCAAGGCCCACGAACGCCAGCGGGTATACCTTGAAGCTTTGGGTGGACTGAAGGTGACTCCCTCAATGCGGTCCACTGGGTCCAGATGCGGAATCTGCACAACATTAAGAAGTGCAGTGTAGCATCAGTACAACCCAGCCCATGTAGTGATTAAGTGTCGAGCCTAACCTCGGCCGAAGTAGTGACGAGGTTAGACTTGACCATAACGATAACCTATCCTATTCTACAGCAGGTAACAGGAATAATACAAGGCAAGAGATAAGCAAACAGGTAAGGAATACAGGAGCAGTAAAGGGGAAACAAGTGAAGTGAAGCGGTCTAATTGACAGATAGAAGTAAACAAGGGAGGCAATCTAACACAATAGCCAACGAAAAACAAGTATAAACACCAAGAATGTAACAATGACACAGCATCACCCTTCGTGCTTTTACTCTCTTCCTCACAATGCAATGTAATCAAGTATTATGGCACGGCATCACCCTTCGTGCACTCTCTTCCTCACAATGAAATGTACGATGTATCATGGCACGACATTAACCTTCGTGCTTATAATCAATAAAAGTCATGGCACGGCATTTACCTTCGTGCTTATAATCAATATGAATCATGGCACGACATCACCCTTCGTGCTTTACACTCTTCCTCACTATGCAATGTAATCAAATATCATGGCACGACATCACCCTTCGTGCTTTACACTCTTCCTCACCAAACAATTACAGGTTAATGGCAAGGAGTACATCATAGTGGAAATAGACAGTTCAAAACACCCGGCAAGGGGGAAAACATCAATTTAATAGCTCAATAAATGCCCGACAAGGGTCTCAGCTATAACCAATCACATACTCTACACTTGTATTATCATTCGTATCAACACTTCTCAAACTCAACAGCCAAT
>ML277834.1:2925-28398 GCA_005239495.1 Nicotiana undulata
GGGGGGGGGGGGGGGGGGTTGGGCTTGGTTGGAATTGATGTATTTTGGGGCCATTGGGCTGCTGAACATGGTCTTGTCCCAATTTGGACTCAACAAAGCTTTCTTTCTTTTTCTTTCTTTTCTTGATTTTAAATCCTAACAAAAATTAATTAACAACATAAATTAAGTCCTAAATCAAATCTAGTTTGTAAAATTAAATTAATTTTCTATTTTTAACATTAGAAAAATTAACTAATTCAAACTAATGAAAGGAAATCAACAAATTAAAACTGAACTAAAAGTATAGGAGGACATGGTATTTTTTGTGATTTTTGTTTTAATAATGCAATTTATGTAATTAAATTTTAAATGCAATTAAGACCTAAAATGCTATGCATAAAATATTTTAGACATTTTTGATATTTTTCTCATGATTTTAAAATGTTAAATATGCAACTAAATGCAAGAAGCAATTAACAAAAAATTCCTAAAAATTGTATAAAATTTAAACTAATTAGAAAAATCTACTTTGTGAATTTGTAGAAGTATATTCAGTGGGGCAAAAATCATGTGCTCACAATGTCAAGACGACTCAAAAGCTTCCATTTTATTTAAAATGAATTATTTAATTTATGCAATATATTTTTCCAACAAAAGTGATTCAATTGAGCTACTCCGCTAAACCTGGCTTCTAATATTTTCGACACAAAAGGAACGTCGCGTATATACTACATATATATCTTGAAAATAGATTTATTGCTTTCATTATATCACTGTACAAAGAAAAAAATTTGTTGCATTCCTAACGTCACCATACAATGAAAAAATAAAATCAAAATGTATTAATTAAGAAGGTCGAACAAATAAAAAGGAAAATATCAAATTTTTAAAAATTAGTAATTCTTATTACAATTCTATTCGACGTGAAATGCACTTTTGAAGGATAAAATATCAAATTTGAACTCATTATCTTAAAAATACTACTTCCTCAGTTCACTCTAGTTGTCAAATATTTTAAATTTAAATTTTTATAAAAATAATATATTTTTCCTATTTTGTCTTTAGTATTAATAACTTATTTAAAATCATTTTTCAAATCCATTAAAACTATACATCAATTAATATGAATATTATAATAAATTATGCACGTTATTTATAATAAATTATGAGTATCTAAAGTCGATAGTGCCCAAATAAAATTGAGCGGACAAAGTATTAAAGTGTAGGGTAAATGACTCTGAATCCAACAAGTTTAAATGGTTGATCAATCCTGCTCCCTTCTAACCTGCCCTTTCTTTATACGCATCTTTTTAATCATTTCATCATGTACCTTAAACACATGTATGGGGTATCATTATTGTGATTTTATATGTCTGTCCATTGAATTCTTCTAATAAATCGATTGTTATATGTGGTAGCAGTGAAATCCAATAATTTCTTTTGTCTCTCTCGATCTTGCTGTTTTAAAATATTGCAATAACTAAAGGCCAATGACTTCTTTTGACATACATTATTATCGCAATCACTAACGGGTCATGTGGGTGGGAAACACATTATTTCATGATTAATTATTTCAAAATTAGTTGTTGTGGGTTAGTTATTCAATTTTTTTAGAGGGATAAAAAATATTATAATCTCGGGATAACTAATTCTGAAATTAGTTATACAACTATTGTATTCCAACAAAACATGTCTCAAATTTAAATTTAAAATTAATTATCCCTTATCCTTCGTATACCAAACGGGCCCTAAGAAAACGAGATTGTTCCATGTTCACGTTAGCTAGATATATAGAGATATTTTCGGGATAGTTATGGCAATTGACCACAGCAAAGGGGACATTATAATGAAAGAAAATAAATAAATCTAACACGTGCTTTGCGAAGAAACCAAAAGGATACAACAACAGTCATATACTACTGTTTAAAAAAGAATAAATCTATTATTATTTGAGAAAATAAATTAATTTTTATCATGTTCTTTGTAAATAATTTTTAATATATTTTAAATTATTACATATTATGACTTTGTTATAAATAGAATTTTATTTATGGTGAATGTCTATATTCTAGAGAGATTCTAGGGTTTGTTACTTGGTGGCTAAGTCACTTTCCCCTATAAATAAAGGGGTTTTATTCAATTATAATTCATCCCAAAATTCAATAAGAATTTCTTATCTCTCTTTCTCTGCAATATTGTTATTCTTCTTTTATTGTTTCATAACACGTTATCAGCACGAGACTCTAACCAATTGAGTAGAAGTTTTGGGATTGAGCATAATGATTGTAAATTGTTCCACGAACTTTCTTCATGACTAAATTCTGGATTTAAGGTAAGTATTTTACTTTATTTTTCTCTTTTAAGGTTTTGAATTTATAATTTGATTTTAAATGCAAGCAAAGACAATAAACTTTGATTATAACTCTTATAGAGTTAGAAAAGAAATTATTACCACCCCAAGTGGTAAAATTTCTATGTCTTACCATGATCAAATTCATGTATGATTGTGGGCAAAGAAGTGGAAACCCGTCCCATTGAATTTGCTTCATTCTCATTCCCCCTTAAGAGAATGTGATAGCAATATGTGATAAGTCTAAAAGAAGACAGAATTATTATCGTGAAGGTATCAATGGATGTACACGTGGCAATAAACGAAATAATAATCGTCATCATTGTGATAATGAGAATAATAAGAATTCTCAAAATAATCTTTCACTTTTTGAAAGTAATATTTGTCATCGATTTGACATGAGATTTTGTAAAGCACATATAGATGACTATGAATGTGACAACATCTGATTTATGAATACATATCCATTGTTGGAAGAATATGTAAATTCTAGTGGTAGTGAATATACCACACTCACCTCTAAAAGAAGGTTTGAGATGATATAAGAAAATAGTGTAATTATTATGGCATGAATGGTCATTGGTCACGTACCTATTATACGCCAAAATATTTTGGCAATATGATTACTAAAGGATAATGGTAATGCAAGAAACAAATCTTGCATATAATTTTGACAATGACCATAATTTATAACTTTTTCTTTAAAAGTGATATTCACCATATGGATGTTGATGAATATGTGGTAGTACCAAATGTAACGACCCGACCAGTCGTTTTGAGCTCTAGCGAGTCATTCAGCGGTTGGAAGTCATGAACAACTTCCATTCAGGTATTATGACTTGTGCGTATGGTCGGAGTTGAAATTCAGGAAGTTCAGAGTCAAGTTGGAACGAAAATTCTCATTTCAGAAGCCTTAAGTTAGGAGAATCGACTAAGATTGGAATTTGGAGTAAATGACCTCGGAATCAGGATCTGAAAGTTCCAGCAGGTTCGTATGATGATTTCGGACTTGAGCGTATGTCCGGATCGGGTTTCGGATACCCGGGAGCATTTCGGCGTATAATGTGGAAGTCAACAATTTTGAAGGAATTTCCTAAGTTTGGCTTGAAGCACGTTTCAGAGATATTGATGTCTGTTTGGGGTTCCGAGTCTGGGAATAGCTTCGTATGGTGATTCTGGAGTAGGGAGCGCAATCGGAAGTGAATTCGGAGGTCTGGAGGTCAATTTTGAAGTCAATTGACTAAAGTCAAAAATTTGAATATTTTTGAAGAATCCGATCGGAAGTGGAAATTTTGATATCGGGGTCGGAATGCAATTCCGAAGGTTTGAGCAGGTCCGTAATGTCGAATATGACTTGTGTGCAAAATTTGGGGTCAATCGGAGGTGATTTGACAGGTTTCGGCATCGAATGTGGAAGTTTGGAATTTCAAGTTCTTAAGGATTTGGATTTGAAAGCGATTCGTCGTTTCGATGTTGTTTGATGTGATTTGAGCCTCGATGAAGTCCGTGTCATGTTTTGGGATAAGTTGGTGTGATTGGACGGGGTCCCGGGAGCCTCTGGTGGATTCCAGGTGGTTAACAGATCAATATTAGAAGATTGAAGAAGCTGAAGATTTACTGTCATCTGGTGTAACCGCACCTGCGAGGCTTTGGCCGCAGGTACGCCTAAGGGCGCCGCAGGTGCGAGTTTTAGGCTGCAGCTGAGGAGGACGCATGTGCGAAAGTTTGGTCGCACCTGCGGAAGCGCAGGTGTGAAGAGGGGGACCGCAAAAGCGAGAGATGCTGGGTTGAGTCAGAACCGCACCTGCGATGGAATTCCCGCAGGTACGGAGCCGCAGGAGTGGCTATTTGACCGCAGGTGCGAAAAGAGGCCTGGGCTGAATGTTTTAAAGTCGGGTTTTTTTTCATTTCTCACCCATTTTCATTTGATATAGGCGACCTTGGAGAGAAATTCAAGGGGAATTTTTGTCAGGCATCAAAGTTTTGGGGCGTTGTGCATCCATTGGGAGCGTCGGAAGGGCTTGGAAGCCGGTTATGAAGTTTCAGAGCGAGGTAAGTATCCTTTCTAACTTTGTGAGGGGGAATTGTCCCCATAGGTGAACTAAATAAATATATGCTATTGTTTGCGGGGGCTACGTACGCACGAGGTGACGGAAGTCCGTGCGTAGCTACTGTTATGCCATGTCCGGGTAGTTTTAGGACTCACGAGCATGCCTTTTGTGCCTTACATGTTTTTTTCAAGATGTACTTTAAGTTTCTTATGATCCTTGAACTAGCATGAGAGTAGTGCGAAGCTACACCCAAATTTACAGTTGTTTAGTTCTTGTTTACAAGTATAGTCTTAACTGAATTCCCTGATAGTTCTGTGTATGTTACGAGCACTCGAGTCGCGGGTATGATTCGCGAGCGGGGTAGCCTTATGATAGTTCTGTGCATGTATACGAGCACCTGAGTCCCTGGTATGATTCGCAAGCGGGGTAGCCTTATGATAGTTTTGTGTATGTATACGAGCACCCGAGTCGCAGGTATGATTTGCGAGCGGGGTAGCCTTATTATTATTATTATTATGTCAACCGGGTTGCATGATCGATTCACGAGCGGGGTAGCAGATGCACTGATGGTTCGGGCCGTTCGACCCTCGGTAGTGCACAATTTACTTTTAGTGTTGGTTCGGGCCAACGACCCTCGGCATTTCCTGCGCATGTATATACATACCACTTGTGACTTGAAATGGTTAAATGGTCTTAAGGACGTAAATTGGTAAATGATTTTAGGGAAAATGACTCGACAGATATTTGGGGGAAATGAAGTGGAAATTATTTATTTATTTCCAGAGTTTATTGAATTGCAGTCATTTTTAAAGTTTACTGATTTTATTACTCTCGTATGCCTTTTGCTGCTTCCATATATTGTTAAATCATATTGTTGGACCCTAGTGAGTGTTAGGTCGACCTCTCGTCACTACCTCTCTGAGGTTAGGCGGGATACTTACTGAGTACACGTTGTTTTCGTACTCATGCTACACTTACTGTGCATTTTGTCGCACAGGTACTTTCAAAGCGATGAGGCTGGTTTGGAGACTTAGGCGAGCTGCATCATCCGGAGGCGATCCGCAGCCAACAGAGTCTTCCTCTATGTATTGTATTTATTTTATTCTAATGCCCTTTTCCAACTTGTATTTCGGACAAGCTTTGTAATAATTGTATAAGTTCTTAGAAATTTTTCATGTACTCGCGACACCGGGTTCTGGGACACGTATATGTCACAACCCAAATTTCCCTCCGTTGGGTATCGTGATGGCACTTAGTCTTAGGGACTAGGTAAGCCTAACATTTCACTGAGCAACAACAATAATAATGGAAATATAACAGTCTCGATATGGAAATCTTGACAAAATTTACAATTTCCCAAAACCCGGTAAATACAAGTCATAAGCTCTACGAAATCTTTCTACAACTTCTAAATACAACTGTCTAGAAATAAGTAAGTATAATTGAATTAAAATAGGAAGGTGACTCAGAGGCCTGCGAACGCAAAAACAGGTTTACCTTGAGTCTCCTCGGTAATAATCCATGCAACTACTAACAATCAGTAGCTGGATCTGTGCAATAGAGAAAAAAAAAATGCACAGAAGAGTAGTATGAGCACACCACGGTGATGCCTAGTAAGTCAAGACTAACCTCGGTGAAGTAGTGACGAGGACTAGTCAAGACACCACTGGTCTAATAAAAAAAACATAATTATAAAAATGACCAAAACATAATAGCTATCTAAAGATTTTTCGATATAATTTACGACATGACAACATAATGCGGAAGGAATTGTAGCAAATAAATCAACACAACAACAATATAGAAATACACAAGAAGGATGGACAGAAGGCAAGTCAAATGTCAGAAATCACAACACAAAAAACCATTAGTAACTCAGCACTGCATCAATTTGTTCACATCAGGCCTTAGCCAATAAACTCAATAAAGCTGGCCAAACCTTCGAGTGAAAACCTTTGAGTCGTGAGTTTATATCGAAAGCTTAAAAGATATAATCATTTCGGAATAGAGAAATCTACTTTGAAACATACTTTTTCCAAATGTATATTTATATATTTTTAAAAAGAGGAATCTTTAAAACATAGTTCCTTCAAAATACGTGGTGTTAAAATATGCTTTCCCAATAACTGCTCTTTCAAATATCATTTTCTTGCAAGACAAATACTTTTCAAATATACTTTTGAAATAGAAGTTCTTCTTATATATATATATATATATATATATATATATATATATATATATATGTATATATAGCTTTCAATCATAATCTCCTCAATGATAAAACCACCGGAACTCAGTCCGTAACTCAGAATTTGTCATGCAATGCAGTACAGGGGAAAAGCTCCCGGAATACGTCCGTAGTCCCAATTTAAATATGCAATGCAGTACAGGGGGAAAGCTCCCGGAATATGTCCTTAGTCCCAATTTAAATATGCAATGCAGTACAAGGGGAATGCTCCCGGAATACGTCCGTAGTCCCAATTTAAATATGCAACGCAGTGTAGGGGAAAAGCTCCCGGAATACGCCTGTAGTCCCAATTTAAATATGCAATGCAGTACAGGGGGAAAGCTCCCGGAATACGTCCATAGTCCCAATTTAAATGCAATGCAGCCAATGGAGAAAACAACCAGAATACAGCGGAAAACAATGTGCATTGCCACAACAAGCGCAAAAACAACAAAAGACAGAATGCAAGTGCGGCGAGCAAATCATTACAAGAACTTAAATTCCCTTCCTTTAGCTACTAAGATGTTTCAGTTCGCTAAGTATGAAAAGTTCAAAGAGCGCAGACTAGCCACGGAGCTTGGATACGGTGTCCCGATCGGAGATCCATGGATCACAGACGGTATCTCCCCATGGCCTTTCGCCTCTGAAAGCGTCCTTCCTTCTCAATGCCCGGGCATCCATCCAATGCATTCTTTTCGATCTTGTACCCTATGTAGGCTTGCAAAGCATAGGCGTCACAAGCGGTACACTGAACACCAACCCAATCTCGACGAAAGCAAGAATGGTAAAACTCACTCATAATAAGTAGCCACATAAGGGAATGCCAAGCACAAGCAAAACAATATAACGAGGGAAAAACAAAACAAATATAGGAATGATTCACAATACTCAAGTCAACAATAAGAAACCAATCATCCCGGCAAGGGAAACAGCTATAACCAATATCGCCTAAACAATTAGATTCACATAATAAAACTCAACTTGAACAATACTCAGTAACATGCAACATCAAGGAAATACCATCACATGGATGATTACCAAACTCAACCTAAGTAGCACCTAAGGAAAAATCATATAAATCACAATATACGACTCATGAGCATGCCTGACACCAACGTATAGATATTCCAATTTCTGCTAAACAATTATAGGGCTAGATAATACTAATTCTAGTTAAATAGATAGTGTATGAAGAAAATATAGCATGATGATAGAAGAGGTAACATATTCAGTTAAGTCAATTAAGATCAAATAAACAACAAAGGGAAACCAAAGGCAAGGAAATCTAATTTAAGCAGGAAGAGATTAAACTAGAAACCAGGAACTCGGTCATAACAGTTACCACTTCATACTCAGGAAATATAGGAACCTAAGAAATCCTAAAAGGCTAACCTATTTGCAAATAAGTCCGAGTACGCACTCGTCACCTCGCGTACACAGGCTACAATCAACATAGAAGACTCAAATCCTAAGGGGTAGTTCCCCCACACAAGGTTAGGCAAGATACTTACCTCGTTTCGCAACCAAATTCAAGATTACAATAAACCTTTGCCTCGCACATTCGTGTCCGAAAGCTTCAAATCTAATCACAAACAATTCGATATACTCAATACGAATCGTAGGAATTAATTCCATATAAAATTACTAATATTCCGGATTAAAGTCTGAAGTTCATTTTAAAATCGACGGCGGGACCCATGTTTCGAATTCCAAAAAAATCACAAAATCCGAACACCCGTTCTGATACGAGCTCAACCATACAAATATTATCAAATTCTGACATCGGATGACCTTGCAAATCCTAAATTAAATTTTTGAAGATTTCTACCATTTTCAACCCAATCTTTACCTATTTACAATCTTCCCACAACCTTATTGTTACAAGCATGTATAACTAATACTTTCACACCTAAGAATTATTCTTCTAATCCCCCATCTTTACTCAAAAATCAAAATTAAGGACTAGGGTATGGAATCCTTACCTCTTAGATGACGATTTTGTGATTGGGTTCCTTGATTCTTGAAGATTGATGCAAGATTGGATGGCTTGAATGTGGGGTTTCCTACTTATCTCGCTAAAATGCTCTCATCTCTATCTAGAATTCTTAGAGAATCACCCCAAAATAAACCCCAAAGCCTATTTATCAAAATGGGGTTGGGTTATGAAAATAGGAAGATTAAGCCTTCGAAACAAGGTATGCGATCGCATAATGCATCGCAGAATGGGTATGCGGACCGCATACACGTTGCATAACTCGGTGCCCAAAACTGGGCAGTTTTGGAGCACTCTGCGACTATGCGGACCGCATACTTGATATGCGATCGCATAATCACTCCCACAGGAACGCATTGTTCCAGCTTTTGGTAATTTGATCATAACTTTATGTAGGAATGTCCAAATGATGAACGGTTTGAAGAGTTGGAAACTAGACTCAAAGAGATTTAATTTGATAGGATATACACCATATAACTCTTCATATATTGAGAGATATGATCGTCCAAAGTAGGGTCTTGTGCGCATTCTCTTGGAATTTTAGTCTATTATGCAATTTTCCAACTTGGCTTGGACATAGAACTTTTCTTAGACCCCATATATCTTATAATATTTCTCGTACACTTATTATCATATTTAATTGGTATCCATCATATTAATCGACCTCGTCCTCACATAAAATAATATAATTATAACACGTCAACTTTCTAATTTCGCCAAAATTCGCCGAATTGTTCTACGGACTAACAAATCCAAATACGAACATACGCCTAAGTTCTAAAGCATCGTACGAAGCTATTGACATCATGGAACCTCCATTTAGAGGTTATTTTCTCAAAAGTCAACTCTCTGGTCAACTCTTTCTATTTAAGCTTCGAAGTGAGAATTTTTCTTTAATTAAAATTCCGAATCTTCCGAAAACTAAACTTGACCACACACGCGAGTCATAATACATATTTCGAAGCTACTCAAGACCTTAAGTCACTGAACGGAGCATAAATTCTTAAAACGACAAGCCGGGTCATTACAATATATATTTGGGATGTATTTTATTAAATGAGTAAAATGGACTGTTGTTTTTACTAAAATGGATTTCATCTAGTTATTACGTATTAAAGTGAATGGTAACGACTTTGAAAATACTAAGACAGGAATTTATTTTTAAATTAATAAATGGTTGGCTTGCCTGACAGTGGTGTCCGACGCCATCACGACCTTAGGGATCTTGGGTCGTGACAACCAAATTAATTGAGAGCTCTAGAAGAGCCAATTATTATTATTTTGGAGAAATACAATTGATTATCATGTCAATTTATTGCGTTGTAGTAAGTCTTAAAGAAACTTGTTGAGTTTCTAAAGTATTTGCGAAAGCGGTTGGTTATCTTGAGACTATAAATAAAGGAAAGATTTAATATCTTCTATTACTACAACTTGTAGCGGGGTAATATGTATGTGAAAAGCTACCTACTTTATTCTCCAATTTGTACTACACAAATAAAAAAATACCACAATAAAGTGGATGTTTATTGATATAAACCCATGTCATAATAAACTTGGAGTTTATTGATAATTGCACACGTCATGGTGTAAACCTGAACTTTATCAATATTGATAATTTGTTCAGTTGGCATAACTGGTTTAGCCATATCAATTTAGGTATGATGTGAAAAAATAAAAGAGAATTCACATGGGTAAATATTAAAGAGCTAGAAAGTTCTTTACGAATACTCTTATTTTGCCTGTTCTCATTAATTAATAGATAAAGTAAAATTGGGATTGAATCCCTTGAATTCTAGAATTTATCAAAGGTGAATATGTGCCCATTCACCTGCTATGTATACCACATAAGATGCATCTATGAGATGGTTACATGTGCAATTACTATTAACCCTCAACCTGCTGTTTGCGAGGTAACCTGCTCAATAATTTAATTTAGAGCATAATTTCCAGATTGTCTATTCAAGATAGTTCATCTTGATAAATTGATTTACATCACAATTGATTTAGCAAAAAGATTTATTGAGTGCCTCCACTTAATAGCTAAACTATTGCTTATGAGAACAAAGTTATTTATATCAGTTTGATATACATTATATACAAAAGTATATTACATTCTCCTCTCACAAGTGGTTCAGGGTCAGGAACCAAATAATTCCATCTTATTACTATTGATGTGCGGTGTATATTTTGATTAACACCATAATGCACAAATATGGGTTCCCAAAATTGAGGAAGAAAGTTAGTTTTTCTAATATGAGGGGGAGACATGATAAACAGTTGAGAAAATGTTACGTGAAAAGAATTATCATTTGTACATCTAGATCCTCGAATAAGATAATATGGACTTGAAGTTCATAAAAGATAATTCATCTACAATGCAAAGCATGCAAGAAGCATTTGCTGACCCAAAGAAAGTAACTATATTCTCATTACAAATGCTCCTATTATGTCCTAGAAGGACAAAGTCTATGGTACGCTTAAAGCATATAGACAAATCGGTTCAAATAAACTTCTTGATAAAGAAGATGAGCAAATGATCAAAATGATCATAATAAAGGAGGCAAGTGATCTAGAAGATCACATGATAACACTTCATAAAATCTCAAGAGAGGTTCAGGTACCTGAAAATATGAATGAAGAGATCTCTATATTATGTCTTTATGAAAAATAAGGAGGTTCGAACCGATATAAAATGTTCGTCGACCACATCTATCATAACGCTAAGTATAGATGAGGATCTTAAGTTTGTCAAATACAGACACAAAAATATTGTCCAAATAGAAGAGATGCAATTCGAATAGAATTGGTTTCATATGAAAGACAAGTATTTAGACCTGCAGTTCAAACACTTGAAAATATAAAGTCAATGATATGTGCAATCAGTTTTCGATATCTTATTTGTCTAGCATGACATGAAAACTTGATATGCATCTAATTAAAGTCTATTATATGGCTTATATGAATTAACTTATATGACAATCCTTGAAGGATTTAAATCGCTTAAAGCATATATAATTTTTGGTCATGAAGTACCACATTATAAGTGCTATTTGTGCACATTTGTATCTTGCTATAACTATACGCATGATAATGTGATAGCGAGAATATGTCTATGGAGATATTGAAAAGGTTATTCCACGAAATTATATGAAGAGATTACATATATACAAGAGTTGTGATTTCAAGGTGCAACATATTCATTCAAGTGATAATATGGTTGATTTAATATCTACCGATGTCAACCTTCAAGAAACTAGTGCGCAAGATTGGGTTGTGAATTGATGCTCTCATCAGGGGGAGTTAATGCGCGTTGCACTCTTTTTCCCTTGCAAGGTTTTTTCCCACTGATTTTTCCTTGCAAGGTTTTTAATGAGGCAACCAAAAGACGTATTGTTAGATATGTGTACTCTTTTTCCTTCTCTAAAGTTTATTTCCCATTAAGATTTTAACGAGGCACATTATTTGTTGAATAGACATTCAATGGGGAGTGTTATAAATAGAATTTTATTATGGTGAATGTCACGACCCAAATCCTACTCCAGGTCGCGATGGCGCCCAACGGCGGGGTTAGGCAAGCCAAGATGAATGATACTAAGTGTTATCCTTCCCATTTTGATCATTTATTCTGACGTCTACCAGTTTTAAACAATTATTAGCATGATGATAATGGGTGATATGAAATAGAATCATAATGAAACATGGCCAAAAGATAAGTATATGTATAAATATACAGCTCACAACCCAAAATTTATGCTACGTGTGTGCCAGGAACTAGTGTCACGAGTGCCACGGGCAACTATCTGACTATACAAGGATAAAATATATACAAGTCCATAGTCTGAATGAAATAGACGGGGAAAATGACAAATAAAACTCCAGGGTGCTGCCAAGAATCGCCAGGAAGAGCAGCTCACCGTGAAGTCTAATCAACACAAGTCAGTATCTAGCACCGGCCCGATAGTCAGATGTACCAGCCTCCGGACCTGTACAATCAAGTACAGAAGAAGAAGTGCAGCATGAGTACATAATAAATATGTACACAGTGAGTATCGTGTCTAAACTCGAAGGAGTAGTGACGAGAGGTCGACTAAATACTCACTAAGGTCCAGCAATATAATATATAACGAGATATGGCTAAAGCAGCTAGACATGTGAACAGTAAACCACAAGTACATAGCACGTAATGTAACCCAAGTAAATATCAGAAAAATGAACAACAAGGTACCAAAATCCTCTCATAACCAATACTTGACAAACCCGTTACAAGTGACTCAGAACTCAAGTGATCATACACATACCAGGACAAGACAATCGGCCGGAGTCATAAGGGTGGTCATAAGGACATAGGTCATAAGCTAACCCACGATCGCGAATCATACCTGCGACTCGCGTACTGACTCGATATAATAAGCTGACCCACGATCGCGCATCGTACCTACGACTCGTGTGCTGACTCAATAATGATAAGCTGACCCACGATCGTTGCATCATACCTGCAACTCGTGTGCTGAATCGATAATAATAGTAGTAAGCTGACCCACGGTCGCACATCATACCTACGACTCGTGTGCTGACTCGATAACAAGTGCACATATATATATACAAGTACATATGTGTACCAACTCAACAGGACAGTGCCAATACCACGGATAGTCAACTGGGATTTAAATCATAATGTTTCACCTTTCTACATCACCTCAATAGTAATCACAACTCATAGCACATAGAAGGTACAAATAAGGCATATAGAGACATGCTCGTGAGTCCTTAAGCTACCCGACATAGCATTATAGTCGCCACGTACGGACTCTCGTCACTTGGTACGTACGCGCCCCCCACAACATGTATACATAGAAAATAAGGAACCTAGGGGGATATTTACCCCTTACAAGGTTAGAAAGGAGACTCACCTCGTGACGAAATCACCCCTCGGATCAAGGATGCGCCCGAAATCTACCCTCGACGGCTCGCAACTAGTCAAATATAGTATAATTGAATCAATTCAAGCTCAAGGAAGAAAAATTAACCAATTATCCCAAAGTTAGACATTCTAGAAGGATTTTGAAATTTCGACCCCGGGCCCACACGTTCGAATACCGAAGATTCTCGAAGGAATCACTTACTCGAAGCCTAAGGATCATAATTATGTGATTTATACTTGAATTCATAACAAGAATTGGATAATTCCCAAAAACCCCATTTACTACCCCAAATCTAGGTTTTACTAAGATTAAGTAGTTAATTACCTTGTTAATTCACATATTAGACTAGACAAACGGAGTAAAATTTCTCGCCTTTGATGGTTGGCCGTGGGCAGGTTTTCCCCAAGCTTGAGAGCTCTTTAATGGAGGTTGAGTGAAAAAACGATGAAGGAAATCCGTGTTTTGGGCATTTAAATATGCCTGCCTATAGGGGTTCCGCACCTGCGACCCTTGGGACCTCTCCTGCGATCTCGCACCGGCGAGAAATGGATCGCACCTACGGAAACGGACGAGGGGGCTGGGAGTCACACCTGCGGAGGGGTTTCCGCACCAGCGGACCTGCTCCTGCGGAGCTGGAGACCGCACCTGCAGCTCCGCTCCTGTGGAAATGGAACCGCACCTGCAAGGCTGGGACCGCATGAGCGGTCCTGCGCCTACGGCTGGGCGACCGCACCTACGGTTACACTAGCAACAACTACACCAGCTGTTGTTCTAGCTGGTTTTTGGCCTCGTGTGGTGTCCGGGAGGCACCTGGGCCCACCCGAGCCCCCGTATAAATATACCAATAAGTCCCAAATCATAATACAGACTCACTCGAGCCTATGGAACGCTCAAAACATCGCTAAAACTCAAAATCACATCCCAAAACCCCTGAATTCATAACTTAAGACTTTCAAACTCTAGATTTCTATGACGATGCGCCGAACCGACCTATATAACTCGGAATGACTTCAAATTTTGCGGACAAGTTATAAATGACGTGACAGAACTATTCCCGGTCTTGGAATTCCGTTCAAACCTTGATAGTGTAAAATCCCGTCCCAAACCAAATTTCAAACTTAAGGAAATCCTGATTTCCATTTCGGGCACCGAAATGCTCCCGGGTCAGCGAAAACCCGTGCCGAACATACGCCCAAGTCCGAAATCATCATACGAAGCTATTGGAGCTGTCAAAACTCGATTCATTGGTTGTTTGCTCAAAATGTTGACCGAAGTTAAACTTGGTCAAATAGGCCAACCTTAAGGAACCAAGTGTTCCTAAATCACTCAAACCACTCCCAAATCCCGAACCACCCATCCCCGCTAGTCATAAAGCACGAGTAGCCGCTATGGGAGGTTTCATTTAAGGGAACGATATCCTAATACGCAAAATGATCAGTTGGGTTGTTACATTCTCCCCCTCTTAAACAAACGTTCGCCCTCGAACGGGTCTAGAATCGTACCTAGACTGCTGAATAGCTGTGGATATATTCTCCGCATGTCCTCCTCGGACTCCCAAGTCTCCTCCTCAACTGGTTGGCCCCTCCAGTGGACCTTTACTACCGAAACTGTCTTGGACCTCAACTGGCGGTCCTGCCTATCAACAATAGCTACTGGCTCCTCCTCGTAGCCTAACTTCTCATCTAACTGAATAGTGTTGTAATCAACCACGTGAGAGAAGTCGGCGTGATACCTCCGAATCATGGATACATGGAAAACTGGATGAACTTCTGATAAGGCTGGAGGTAAAGAAAGCTCATAAGCGACCTCTCCGACTCGCCTCAACACCTAGAATGGACCTATAAACCTGAGCTCAGCTTGCCCTTCTTCCCGAATCTCATGATACCCTTCATTGGCGAAACCTTCAACATAACTTTATCACCCTACATGAATGTTACATCGCGCACCCACTAATCTGCGTAACTCTTCTGCCTAGACTTCGCTGAGCGGAGCCTCCCCTGAGTAATCTTCACCCTTTCCAAAGCATCTCTCACTAGATCTGTGCCATATAACTTTGCCTCGCCAGGCTCAAACCACCCAATCGGAGAACGACACCGCCGACCATATAAAGCCTCAAATGGAGTCATCTCGATGCTGTACTGATAACTATTATTGTATGCGAACTTCGCCAAAGGCAAGAACTGGTCCCACTGACCCCCCAAAATCAATCACACAAGCCCTAAGCATGTCCTCCAGTATCTGAACTATACGTTTTGACTGGCCATCAATTTGAAGGTGAAATGCTGAACTGAGGTCTATCTGAGTGCCCATCTCGCTGTGCAATGCTCTCTAGAAGTGCGAAGTGAACTGAGGACCTCGATCTGATATAATAGACACCGGCACACCATGCAACCAGACTATCTCTCTCGAGTGTAAATCTGAGCCAGCCTCTCTGTAGTGTAAGTAATAGCCACAGGAATGAAATGCGCCGATTTGGTCAATCTATCCACAATGACCCAAACTGCATCAACCTTTCGCAAAGTCCGAGGCAACCCAACCACGAAGTCCATAGTGATGCGCTCCCACTTCCACTCAGGAATGGGCATCTGCTGAAACAAGCCTCCTGGCCTCTGATGCTCGTACTTAACCTGCTGACAATTAAGACACCTGGCCACATATTGCACAATGTCCTTCTTCATCCGCCTACACCAGTAATGCTGCTTCAAATCACGATACATCTTCGTTGCCCCTGGATGAACAGAATACCGAGAACTGTGTGCCTCTGCCAGAATCCTCTCCCTCAGGCCATCAACATCAGGAACACACAATCGGCCCTAGAGTCTCAGAACACCATCCTCGCCCAAGGTAACCTCCTTGGACCTACCCTGGACCACCGTATCCCAAAGCTGTGCCAAACATGGATCATCAAACTGTCGAGCCTTAATCTCTCCCAATAATGAAGACTGAGCAACTACATGAGCTAGAACTTTACAAGGCTCCAAAAGATCCAATCTCACCAGGAGATTGGCCAAGGACTGAATGTCCAAGGCTAAAGGTCTCTCCTCAGCTGCAATGTAGGCCAAGCTACCCATACTCTCTGTCCTCCCGCTCAAAGCATCTGCCACCACATTTGCCTTTCCCGAGTGATATAGAATAGTGATATCATAGTCCTTTAAAAACTCGAGCCACCTCCGCTGCCTCAGATTAAGGTCCCTCTGCTTAAACAAATGCTGCAAACTGTGGTGATCAGTGTAGACCTCACAAGATACCCCATACAAGTAGTGCCGCCATATCTTCAAAGCATGAACAATCGCCGCCAACTCCAAATCGTGCATAGGGTAGTTCTTCTCATGAACCTTCAGCTGGCGCGAAGCATAAGCAATAACTCTACCATACTGCATCAACACACATCCCAACCCGAAGCATGAAGCGTTGCAATACACAGTATACATCCCAGACTCGGAGGGCAATGCCAGAACTGGAGCTGAGGTCAATGCTGACTTGAGCTTCTGAAAGCTCCCCTCACACTCGTCGGACCATCGGAACGGGGAATTATTATGAGTCAATCTAGTCAGTGGAGCTGCAATAGAAGAGAATCCCTCTATGAATCGACGATAATAGCCTGCTAGACCCAGAAAATTCCTGATCTCTGGAGCTGAAATAGGACGCGGCCAACTCTCAACTGCCTCGATCTTCTGAAGATCAACCTTGATATCTTCTTCGGATACCACATGCCCCAAGAATGCCACAGAATCTATCCAGAACTCGCACTTGGAGAACTTAGCATATAACTTCTTCTCTCGCAAGGTCTGAAGCACAACTCTCAAATGCTGCTCGTGCTCACCCAGGCTCCGTGAGTAGATCAATATATCATCAATGAAGACGATGACGAAGGAGTCAATATATGGCCTGAACACCCTATTCATCAATCCATAAATGCTGCTGGGGAATTAGTCAAGCCAAAGGACATCACTAGGAACTCATGGTGGCCATATCTAGTACGAAATGTAGTCTTCAGAACATCTGAAGCCCGAATCTTCAACTGGTGATAGCCCGATCTCAGATCAATCTTAGAAAACACACGAGCACCCTATAACTGATCAAACAAATCATCAATGCGCGACAAAGGATACTTGTTCTTGATGGTCACCTTATTCAGCTGGCGGTAATCAATGCACATCCGCATAGACCCATCCTTCTTCTTCACAAATAAGACTGGAGCACCCCACGACGACACACTCGGCCTGATGAACCCCTTGGCCAATAACTCCTCAAGCTGTTCCTTCAGCTTCTTAGGAGCCATACGATAAGAGGGAATGGAAATAGGCTGAGTATCTGGAGCCAAATCAATACAGAAATCAATGTCCCGATCTGGAGGCATGCCGGGAAGATCTGAAGGAAATACATCTGGGAACTCCCGCACCACAGGCATTGAATCAATGGTAGGAGACTCGGCAGTGGTGTCCCGCACATAAGCAAAGTAAGCCAAACACCCCTTCTCGACCATATGCCGAGCCTTCATAAAAGAAACGACCCGACTGAACGCACTAACTGAAGAACCTCTCCACTCTAACCTCGGCGACTCAGGAGTGGCTAAGGTAACTGTCTTGGCATGGCAATCCAACACAGCATGATAAGTAGATAGCCAATCCATGCCCAGAATAACCTCGAAATCCACCATGTCGAGCAATAACAGGTCGGCTCTGGTCTCAAGCCCACATATGTAATCACACATGATTGATAGACCCGGTCTACCACCACAGAATCGCCCACAGGAGTGGACACATACAAGAGGGAACCCAAGGACTCACGAGGAACATCCAGAAAATGGGCAAATACTGTTGAAACATATGAGTATGTAGACCCTAGATCAAATAACACTGAAGCCTCTCTACCACAGACTGAAATAATACCTGTAATCACGGCGTTTGAGGCCACTGCATCTGATCTTGCCAGAATAGCATAGAATCTGGGTGTAGCACCTGAAGACTGAGCTCCCCAGAACGAGCTGGAGCTGACTGACCCCCTCCTGACTGGCCTCCCCCTCTAGGATGGCCCCTGCCAAACTGACCCCTACATCTAGGCGGTCGAACTGCTGGTACTGAAATCATAGGTTGGTGACTCTGCTGCACGACCTTGCCCCGATAGTTAGGATAATCCCTCCTCACGTGGCCTAAGTCCCCACACTCGAAGCACCTCATATGTGACATACCCTGCTGCCGGGAAGAGTAAGAGTCCTGAATGGCCGGAGTGCGATGAGAATCATCTGTCACAGCACTAAAATAGGAACCAGAGGATCTCTGACCGCTGGAGTAACCACTGGGTGAACTGTGGATGGCTAGAGGACGGTAGGAGCGCTCTGGCATGACACTGAACTGAGGCCTCGCTAGAACACCCCTGGGAGGTAGCGGAGGTGCTGCGCCTCCAAACTGACCCCTGCCCCTAGCTGGAGCACCCCTGAAATCACCTGAAAATCTGGCCCTTTTGTTCTGCTGACCCTGCTTTCTATTCCTCAGTCGGTATCCCTCAATCCCTCCAGCTATCTCGACTACAAGCTGGTACGGGGTACCCATCTCTACCTCTCTGGCCATAGAGGTCCTGATACCTGGATGTAAGCCTGCAATGAACCGTGGCACCCTCTCGGCATCACTAGGAAATATCATAAGAGCATGACGTGATAACTCTGAAAATCTTGCCTCATAATCAGTCACAGACATCTGCCCATGCTCTAACCGCTCCACCTGACCCCGAAGCTCCTCCATCTCAGAAGGTGGAATGTATCTTTCTAGAAATAGCTGAGTAAACTGACTCCAGGTGACCGGAGGAGAATCTGCGGGCCTGCTAAGAATATATGACTTCCACCAGCGGCGATCTCTGCCCTCTAGCTGAAATGTAGTGAAGTCGACCCCATGCGACTCTAAGATCCTCATGTTGTGCAGTATGTCCCTGCACCTATCGATGAAATCCTGGGCGTCCTCCCCCCGCTCACCCCCGTAGACTGGAGGGCGAAGTCGGGTCCATCTATCTAACATCTTCTGCTGGTCACCCTCTGCTACTGGCCTAGGCTCTGGCTGTGCTACTATAGGTTGAACCCCACCCACGGGCGGTGTACTCCGAGTGTGGTGTCCTGCTGCTGCTTGTCCTGTGGCCTAGGAGGTAGGGGTCTGGACTCCCCCTCCCGCCTGGGAAGTGGACAGATCTGCTGGAAGTATACCTGCCTGGTACATGGTGTCCATGAATCTCAACATGTGGCCCATGACCTCCTGGAAGCCTCGCGCCATCATAAAATAAACTGGTGCATGAGCTACTGGAGGCAGCTCGTCCCGCTCCTCAATAACAGGGTCCTCAAGTGGTGCATCTAGTACAGCTATGGGACGCCCTCGTCCCCTACCTCGAGCAGGTGCCCTCCCCCTGCCTCGACCGCGACCGCGGGTGGCAGGGGCAGCGGCATCCCCTGGCTCAGGAACATCAGATGCACGCGTCCTCACCATCTATGAGAGAATAGAAGAACAACTTGAGTACATCCTCGACTGCACGAGAGGATATGAACGAAGAGAAGTTTCTTAACACCCTATAGCCTCATGCAGATAAGTACAAACATCTCCGTACCGATCCGCAAGACCCTACTAGGTCTGCCCGTGACTCGTGAAACTACGTGAACCTAAAGCTCTGATACCATGTTGTCACGGCCCAAATCCTACTCCAGGTCGCGATGGTGCCCAACGACGGGGTCAGGCAAGCCAACATGAATGATACTAAGTGTTATCCTTCCCATTTTGATCATTTATTCCAACGTCTACCAGTTTTAAACAATTATTAGCATGATGATAACGAGTGATATGAAATAGAATCATAACGAAACATGGCCAAAAGAGAATTATATGTATAAATATACAACTCAAAACCCAAAATATACGCTACGTGTGTGCCAGGAACTAATGTCACGAGTGTCACTGGCAACTATCTGACTATACAAGGCTAAAATATATACAAGTCCACAGTCTGAATGAAATAGACGGGGAAAATGACAAAAGAAACTCCAGGGTGCTGCCAGGGATCGCCAGGAAGAGCAGCTCACCGTGAAGTCTAATCAACACAAGTTAGTATCTAGCACCGTCCTGATAGTCAGATGTACCAGCTTCCGGACCTGTACAGTCAAGTACAAAAGAAGAAGTGCAGCATGAGTACGTAATAAATATGTACCCAGTGAGTATCCCGTATAAACTCGAAGGAGTAGTGACGAGAGGTCGACTAAATACTCACTAAGGTCCAACAATATAATATATAACGAGATATGGCTAAAGCAGCTAGGATTGTGAACAGTAAACCACAAGTACATAGCAAGTAATGTAACCAAGATAAATATCTGAAAAATGAACAGCAAGGTACCAAAATCCTCTCATAACCAATACTTGACAAATCTGTTACAAGTGACTCAGAACTTAAGTGATCATACACATATACCAGGACAAGACAACCGGCCGGAGTCATAAGGGTGGTCATAAGGACTAAGGTCATAAGCTAACCCACAATTGCGAACCATACCTGCGACTCACGTGCTGACTCGATATAATAAACTGACCCACGATCGCGCATCGTACCTGGGACTCGTGTGCTGACTCGATAATGATAAGATGACCCACGATCGTGCATCATACCTGTGACTCGTGTGCTGACTCGATAATAATAGTAATAAGCTGACCCACGGTCGTGCATCATACCTGTGACTCGTGTGCTGACTCGATAACAAGTGAGCATATATATATATACAAGTACATATGTGTACCAAATCAACAGTGAACTCAATAGGACTATGCCAATACCACAGATAGTCAACTGGGATTTAACTCATAATGTTTCACCTTTCCACATCACATTCAATAGTAATCACAACTCATAGCACATACAAGCTACAAATAAGGAATATAGAGGCATGCTCGTGAGTCCTAAAGCTACTCGACATAGAATTATAGTCGCCACGTACGGAATCTCGTCACTTGGTACGTACGCGGACCCCACAACATGTATACATAGCAAATAAGGAACCTAGGGGGACATTTCCCCCTTACAAGGTTGGAAAGGAGACTCACCTCGTGACGAAATCACCCCTCGGATCAAGGATGCGCCCGAAATCTCTGAAATCTACCCTCGACGGCTCGCAACTAGCCAAATATAGTATAATTGAATCAATTCAAGCTCAAGGAAGAAACATTATTCAATTATCCCAAAGTTAAACATTCTCGAAGGATTTTGAAATTTTGACCCCGGGCCCACACGTTCGAATCCCGAAGATTCTCAAAGGAATCACTTACCCGAAGCCTAAGGATCATAATTATGTGATTTATACTTGAATTCATAACAAGAATTGGATAATTCACCAAATTCCCAAAAATTCCATTTACTACCCCAAATCTAGGTTTTACTAAGATTTAGTAGTTAATTCCCTTGTTAATTCACATATTATACTAGACAAACAGAGTGAAATTACTCGCCTTTGATGGACTTGGTCGTGGGCAGGTTTTATCCAAGCTTGAGAGCTCTTTAATGGAGGTTGAGTGAGAAAAAGATGAAGGAAATCCGTGTTTTGGGCATTTAAATATGCCTGCCTACAGGGGTTCCGCACCTGCGACCCTTGGGACCGCTCTTGCGGTCCCGCACCGGCGAGAAATGGATCGCACCTGCGGAAACGGATGAGGGGGCTTGGAGTCGCACCTGCGAAGGGGTTTCTGCACTAGCGGACCCACTCTTGCGAAACTTGCTCCGCACTTGCGATTCAAGGGGACCTCACCTGGGGTCGCACCTGCGGAGCTGGAGACCGCACCTGCGGAAATGGAACCGCACCTGCAAGGCTGGGACCGCAGGAGCGGTCCTGCGCCTGCGGCTGGGTGACTGCACCTGCGGTCACACCAGCAACAGCTGCACCAGTAGTTGTTCTAGCTAGTTTTTGGCCTTGTGTGGTGTCCGGGAGGCACCTGGGCCCATCCGAACCCCCTTTAATATACCAACAAGTCCCAAATCATAATACAGACTCACTCGAGCCTACGGAACGCTCAAAACATCGCTAAAACTCAAAATCACATCCCAAAACCCTTGAATTCATAAGTTAAGACTTTCAAACTCTAGATTTCTATAACGATGCGCCGAACCGACCTATATAACTCGTAATGACTTTAAATTTTGCGGACAAGTAATAAATGACGTGACGGAACTATTCTTGGTCCCGGAATTCCGTTCGGACCTTGATAGCATAAAATTCCGTCCCAAACCAAATTTCAAACTTATGGAAATCCTAATTTCCATTTCGGGCGCCAAAATGCTCCCGGGTCATCGAACACCCGTACCGAACATATGTCCCAGTATAAAATCATCATACAAAGCTATTGGAGCTGTCAGAACTCGATTCCGAGGTTGTTTTCTCAAAATGTTGACAGAAGACAAACTTGGCCAACTAGGCCAACCTTAAGGAACCAAGTGTTCCTAAATCACTCTAACCACTCCCAAATCCCGAACCACCCGTCCCCGCAAGTCATAAAGCACGAGTAGCTGCTATGGGGGGTTTCATTTAAGGGAATGGGATCCTAATACGCAAAACGACTGGCTGGGTCGTTACAGTGAATGTCTATATTCTAGAGGAAGAAGAAAGTTAGTCTTTCTAACATGAGGGGGAGACATGATAAACAGTTGAGAAAACGTTACGTGGAAAGAATTATCATTTGTACATATAGATCCTCGAAAAAGATAATATGGACTTGAAGTTCATAAAAGATAATTCATCTACAATGCAAAGCATGCCAGAAGCATTTGCTGACCCAAATAAAGTAACTATATTCTCATTACAAATGCTCTTATTATGTCCTAGAAGGACAAAGTCTATGGTATGCTTAAAGCATATAGACAAATCGGTTCAAATAAACTTCTTGATAAAGAAGATGAGCAAATGATAATGATCATAATAAAGGAGGCAAGTGATCTAGAAGATTACATGATAACACTTCGTAAAATCTCAAGAGAGGTTCAGGTACCTGAAAATATGAATGAAGAGATCTCTATGTTATGTCTTTATGAAAAATAAGGAGGTTCGAACCGATGTAAAATGTTCGTTGACCACATCTATCATAACGCTAAGTATAGATGAGGATCTTAAGTTTGTCGAATACAGACACAAAAATATTGGCCAAATAGAAGAGACGCAATTCGAATAGAATTGGTTTCATATGAAAGACAAGTATTTGGACCTGCAGTTCAAACACTTGAAAATATAAAGTCAATGATATGTGCAATCAGTTTTCGATATCTTATTTGTCTAGAATGACATGAAAACTTGATATGCATCTAATTAAAGTCTATTATATGACTTATATGAATTAACTTATATGACAATCCTTGAAGGATTTAAATCGCTTAAAGCATATACAATTTTTGGTCATGAAGTACCACATTATACGTGCTATTTGTGCACATTTGTATCTTGCTATAACTATACGCATGATAATGTGATAGCGAGAATACGTCTATGGAGATATTGAAAAGGTATCCACGACATTATATAAAGAGATTACATATATACAAGAGTTGTGATTTCAAGGTGCAAAATATTCATTCAAGTGATAATATGGTTGATTTAATATCTACCGATGTCAACCTTCAAGAAACTAGTGCGCAAGATTGGGTTGTGAATTGATGCTCTCATCAGGGGGAGTTAATGCGTTGCACTCTTTTTCCCTTACAAAGTTTTGTCCCATTGAGTTTTCCTTGCAAGGTTTTTAACGAGGCAACCAAAAGGCGTATTGTTAGATATGTGTACTCTTTTTCCTTCTCTAGAATTGTTTTCCCATTAAGGTTTTAACGAGGCACATTATTTGTTGAATAGACATTCAAGGGGGAGTGTTATAAATAGAATTGTATTTATTTTGAATGTCTATATTATAGAGAGATTCTAGGGTTTGTTACTTGGTGGCTAAGTCACTTTTCCCCTATAAAGAAATAGGTTATATTCCATTACAATTCATCCCAAATTCAATATGAATTTCCTCTCTCTCTTTCTCTGAAATATTGTTATTCTTCTTTTATTGTTTCATAACAGACTTATAGTATTTTCTATAGAACCTTTTAAGTATGAAAATTTTATTTTGAAAAGAGAACCTATCTCCAAATTCACACTGAAAATTAGACAGACACTCGCACCCCGAGAAGATTTAAACAAATTGAGGGTGTCGCGACCCAAATTCCTATTCAGGTCGTGATGGCGCCCAACATCGGAGTCAGGAAAGGCAACACTAGTTTGCAAACGAAATTACTTAAACTAATGAGATGTTCAAATACTTGTCCGGTTTTAATTTAAGCACTCCTTAAATGAAAGTGAGGGAGTGTGGCAAAGTGATTTAATGTAACTCAAAAATCATTTGCCAGCATAAAACAAAGTAGCATAATATTAGTGAATCAACTGCGTGTGCCAAGACCTAGTGTCGCAAGTCCACAGGCGACTAGTGGAATATACAAAATAAACAAAATAGATGTACAACTGTCTGGAAGGATAGACAGAATATCCAACAATAATGGAAACTCCACAGTGCTGTTGAGGAATGCCAGGAAGAGCAGCTCACCGTGTAGTCTAATCCAGACGGATCTCTCAGTGACAGACACCAGAATAGTGACTAGGTGCAACAACCTCAGAACCTGTAAAATTAAGTACAGAAGTGTAGCATGAGTACATATAAACAAATATGTACCCAGTGAGTATCCCGTCTAAACTTGAAGAAGTAGTCACGAGAGGTAGACGTGATACTTACTAGGGTCAATAACCAATACTATGAATAAATAAGGCTAGACAGGAAAAGTAGTCATGAAATATCAATTATATAAAACTGCAACTTATTCTCATGAGTCAAACAATAATTGCCACAAAAGTATCAAGTTCCCCTTACACGTGGGAAAATTTATTTAAAAATAGCGAGACTCCCAGTCAAATACAT
>ML277836.1:8559-26865 GCA_005239495.1 Nicotiana undulata
CTTCCTAACATTAAGTTCAAGGAAGACAAAGTTTGTGAGGCATGTGCAAGAGGGAAGCAGGTAAGATCTTCTTTCAAAAGTAAGAAAATGGTCAGTACCACCAGGACGTTGGAACTGGTTCATATGGACCTATGTGGTCCTATGACAACTCTAAGCAGAGGTGATAAGAAATATGTAATGGTGCTAGTTGATGACTATTCAAGGTTCACTTGGACCTTGTTTCTGATATCTAAGGATGAAGCATTTGATATGTTCACCTCATTTGTGAAAAAAAACTCATAATCAGTTAGGAAATCAACTAGCATCAATCACAACATTTCTGCCCCTAGGTCCCCACAGCAAAATGGGGTCGTTGAAAGAAAGAATAGAACTCTTGAAGACATGGCAAGAACCATGCTTCTTTCTAGCAAACTACCCCATAGCTTCTGGGCAGAAGCAATAAACACTACATGCTACATAATAAATAGATGCATGATCAGGCCTATGGTAGAGAAAACGCCTTATGAATTACTTAAAGGGAGAAAGCCCAACATATCCCACCTTAGGGCTTTTGGATGCAAATGCTTTGTGCACAATAATGGCAAATATTCCCGAGGTAAATTTGATCCCAAAAGTGATGAGGGAGTATTATTGGGATATTCATCACATAACAAAGCTTATAAAGTGTACAATAAAAGAACTATGTGTGTAGAAGAGAGTGTCCATGTTGTCTTTGATGAAACTAACACTCTTATTAAGAGACAGGAACCAGAAGACGAGGAGCTTGGACTGGAGAGAAGCAGTGAACACATTGAAGCAAAGATGGATCAGGTGATGGACCAGGTCCAACTACCCCAAGCAGCATGACAGGGGGAACTCAACATCTGCACCCTGGCCCTGATCCTGTTCCACAACAATAAGACACCATGGAACTATCTAGAAGTGAACAATTGGTGCTCATACCACATAGATACCAGAGTTCTCACCCTCTTGAGAACATCATAACAGATTTGACATCTGGAATCAAAACAAGATCCTTCTTGAAAAATCTGTGTGCGTTTGATGCCTTTCTACCCTTGATTGAACCAAAGAACATTGGTGAAGCCCTACAGGATGCTGACTGGGTAAATGCCATGCAAGAGGAGCTGAATCAATTTGAAAGAAGTCAAGTATGGCACTTAGTACCCAGACCACTAGACAGATCAGTGATTGGCACAAAGTGGGTCTTCAGGAACAAGTTCGATTAGGATGGATCTGTACAAGAAACAAGGCTAGACTAGTTGTTCAAGGATACAGTCAAGAAAAGGGAATTTACTATGATGAGACCTTTTCCCCTGTGGTAAGACTGGAGGCAATCAGACTTCTTATAGCATTTGTTGTACACATGGAATTCACTCTTCATCAGATGGATGTTAAGAGTGCTTTTCTCAATGGGTATCTGAAGGAAGATGTATTTGTCAAACAGCCTCCAGGTTTTGAAAGCAAGGAATCACCTGACCACGTATACAAACTTGACAAGGCTCTATATGGTCTCAAACAAGCACCTAGAGCATGGTATGAGCGGCTATCAAAATTCCTGCTAGAACATGGGTACAAACGAGGCAAAATTGACAGCACCTTGTCCTTAAAGGAGAAGGGTAAGGAACTCATGGTTGTGAAAATATATGTGGATGATATCATATTTAGGGCGACTTCTGAACAATTGAGTAAGGAATTTGCTATACTTATGGGGAGTGAGTTTGAGATGAGTATGATGGGTGAGCTGAACTTCTTCTTAGGCTTGCAAATCAAGCAAAACTCAAATGGAATAATGATCCATCAACAAAAGTATGTGAAAGAATTGCTCAAGAAATTTAAAATGGAAGACTCAAAGGAAGTAGACACCCTCATAGCCACAACTACAAAATTGGATGTGGATGAACCTGGTTCATCCGTTGATCAGAAGCTATACAGAGAGATGATTGGGTCTCTATTATATCTCACTGCCAGTAGACCTGATATTGTGTTCAGTGTAGGACTGTGTGCTAGGTTTCAGGCAAATCCAAAGGAGTCCCACCTAACTGCAGTGAAGAGAATTTTGAGATATCTGAAAGGCACCACTGATTTGTGCCTTTGGTATCCTAAAGGTAGTAATTTCGACCTTGTAGGATATGTTGATGCTGATTATGCAGGTTTCCTGGTTGACAGAAAAAGTACTTCAGGCATGGCTCAGTTTTTGGGCTCCTGCCTTGTGTCTTGGGACACCAAGAAAAAGAATTTAGTAGCTTTGTCTACTGCTGAGGCTGAATATGTGGTTGCAGCCTCATGTTGTGCTCAGTTGCTATGGATCAAGCAACAACTCATGGACTTTGGTATAGAGGTTGTATGCGTTCCTATTTTTTGTGACACACTAGTGCAATTAGCATGACGAAGAACCTGGTTCATCATAAAAGAACTAAGCACATAGATGTTAGACACCATTTCCTAAGGGATAACTATGAAAAAGGAATGATCTCAATCGAATTTTGTGCCACTAACCAACAAATTGCAGATATCTTTACTAAAGCACTGAGTAAGGAGCATTTTGAGAGAAATCGGCTTGAATTAGGGATGATTAAGATCACCTAATTGAAAACAAAAATGAAAAAAAATTGGCTAGAAACACTAACATAGATAATTAACAAGACTAACCATTGCTCAGTATCATGACTTTACTACCATACTCTCTTGCCATGTATTAATATGATTCCCTGGTTTCTAATGATGTTCTTCTATCCTTGTAAATTGAGGAAAATTAAAGACTTTAACACGATGAACCTGGTTCATCGCTGCTGGTTCATCTGACTGACAAGGTATGTGCTTATCTCCATACATTTATTGAAATAATTATAGTCACACATGAGCAGGACTCTATCCTTATTTGGTTCAATTCAAATTCTCAAAACCTATCCTAAAATGAACCAGTTTCAAGAAGTCCCATCGCTACTCTATTAGCCTAGATTTACGGGATTCTTAACTGTCTAATCAATGACATTCCTTTGTCGATTAGACTTCCTCTTAATTAAATGTTCTGCCCATTGTATTATTCATAGCCACATCTTATAAAAAAAGTCATCATTACCTCCCCTCTTCATAACATAACAAGTAGAACCAAGTTCTTCATTCTTCTAAAATCAAAACTGATAAAATCTTCGTCTCTCCCTAAAACTTTCATAACAATATATTCACCACCCCCTGCCTCTGCTTACTCATCATCATCCATACGTGACTACGATGGAGGACGTGAAGACTCTTAGTCGAGTTCCCCATCTGTATACAGTTCACAATCTCTAGTCAGATCTTCAACCCCTGAAAACCCTCCAGTTCTTGAACCCACATCTAACCCTACTCTAGCCCCCAGGGCACGAAGAGTGACAGTTCTTGCCAGGAAATCTGTTGCATCTGGCTCTCGTGCAAAATTCTTGGAGGAAATTCTTAAAGCCAGCGAGGTTCCTGAGTCTGAATCTTCAAGTGAATTCTTCAAATCCGCTAATGAGGATGAAGCACCAGGTTCATCCAATTCTGAGCAAGGTAATCTTGAAGTTAATTCTGAAACTGCTACTACTGAAAACATGTTTGTGTTGGTTGGGTCAGTTGTTGATGTTGAAGTGCCGGATAGGCGGATAGGCTGATAAAATTGGGGAAAGATAAAATTCTTGAGAGAGAGGTAGAAGGAAGTTTTGTAAGGGGATCTGGGGAGGACGGTACCACTTTGGCTATTTGTGGTCCCGTTCTTGAGATTGTTGAAGAAGGTGTCACAAATTTAGGGGGAAGTGTTGTTGAGGAAGCAGCAGCAGGTCTAGAGAGCTTACAAAAATCAGGAGATGAACCTGGTTCATCTATCGAGGAGACACTGGCTGAGATGCTGAGGAAGCTGGGGGAGTCTTATAACCCCAAAAAGAAGAGATCTCAAACGTTCAAGAAAGTCACTACCCCAGTTCCTCTAAAGAAAAGGAAAGCTTCTGTATTTGTTGATGCTCCTTCCCCAAAACGTTCGTGCTACACGAAGTGCTGTTCGACAAGGTGAAGAAGAGTTAGAAAGGGCTTTGAGAGAGAGCAAGAAAAGAAAGATTCAAAGGGAAAGGCAATGGTAGGAGAGCCTATTGAGGCTGTAATTGATGATGATGATACGATGGACCTGGTCCATCATGAGGAGCAGTCTGATCCAGTTGTGGTTGAGACACCCAAGCCCAAGAAGGCTAAGGCTTCTTCAAAGAAGTTAGTTGTTGTGTCTTCCACACCCTCAAGCACTGCTAAAAGGTCCAGTTCCAAAGCCAAGAAAGTGAAGGTTGTTGAAGAAAAAGAAAAAGAATGCAGTGGAGGAGAAGAGGAGATGTCTGGTGAGAAATCTGACAAACTCACCATGTTTGGTAAGCGTACAATTTTGAAAGGGAAGTTGGTGAAAGATCTTGAGGAACCTGGGATGCTGTATCTGCTGGATACGCTGGATGTGCAGGGGTGGAAGGACATGGTCCTTCACCGGGAAGGAAGGCTACTAAGGAACGAACTTGTGGAGTTTATGGCCAATGCAAGTGTCAAGAATGGCAGGGTGACCTCCACAGTCAAAGGAATTCATATCACTTTTGATGCAAAGGAACTGGGAGAGATTCTAAACATACCTGCTGAGGGCTACGAGATTACACTAGGCAAAGATGGTCTAGTCTTGATGGAATGGCCTCAGCTCTCAACATCACCAGATTCTTTTGTGAAAATGAGGAGGAAGTTGAGCCCATGCCAGTGTCCAAAAGTGAAATGAGGCCCCAGCACAAGTTATTCTTTGAATTCGTGATCAAGTTCCTGCTGCCAAGACAAGAGAGTAGGCACATTGCCAACTATATGGACTTAACGCGTATGGAATGCTTGTATAGAGGTAAGGCGTTTAACTGGCCAGCTTTCATCATTCAGCTCTTGGACAAAGTTGTAAATGGAACCAAAGTACATGCTTTTCCTTATGGCTTTATTCTGACGGCTATGCTTGCCCACTTTGAGGTTCCTGTGAAGAAAGCTGAGATGGCTAATGCTAAGGATTATTTTGGGAACAACACTTTGCTGACTTGTGATTATATTGTCAATGTTCCAGAAGATGAACCTGGTTCATCTAGGAAGAAGCCAGTCAATAGAAAAGTCAGGTCATTGGTGCAGGAAGGAGAGATAAAGGATGAGGAGATCCTTAGATTGAAATATCGCCTTCATGAGGTGGAAGCTGAGCGGGATGCTCTCAGAGTTGAACTAGCAAAGGAGAAAGAGAAAAATGAAGGTGTTCTTCAACAAATGCTTTCTCTCCTTCAAGCAAAGAACCCAACCTCATCTGCCCCTACCCAACCTTAGGATGTCCAGAGCTACCAAAAACCCCTCTCAATGCCCAGTTCGGGATTTATTCTGTTTCTATTTTTTTTGTTATGTTTTGCTCATGGTTATGACTCTTTTAGTTCTTTCTGTGTATGGTGTTTGATTACTGACTAATCAATAAATTATGCTTTTTTTAGTTATTGACTTTGTCTCAATTTCTTACGTAGCTTACATTTATTGGTTTCTTTTGATGATTAAATCAAGTTTTCACCTGCAGTTGCCTCAATGGCCATGAGTAATTGTTAACAAACTCTGGTAAGTTTATCATTTTGCAACTTTTTGATGACGCCAAAAGGGGGAAGAAATGTGCTTTTCAAATTTCAAACTGTTGTGATATTTATAACCTAATGAACCTGGTCTATCTATGATAAATGCTTAAAACCATACAAAGTGTTTGAAGTGTATACAGGGTTAAGCACGGAGTTTGTTATCATCAAAAATGGGGAATTTGTTGACCTAAGTCACTGCATGGTTTTGAAGATTGACAAATGTCTACTTAGTTGAACCAGATCCATCAGGGCAAACATACTTGAACAATCCCAGTGGCACAAGAACCGTCTATGTACAGGAGATAAATGTGATTGTGAATTATCCATGAACCAAGAGGTTGTCTCCTAATGTGAAAAGGTTGCAAATTGATAAGAGGTTAGAATTCGAGTTCAGCAAGGACAGTAACAAATGGAAGAAGTTGAGATAAACACGAACTCTTCGACCAATGAAGAGTTGCATTATAATTAAACAATATATCTCAACGAGTGACTCTATAAAGAGTTGAAGCATTCCTGCTGAAATTCGATCGCACAAAGGCAGAAGTAAAACAAGAATTGTAAGCAAAATTCCCAGAGCTATTTTGCAAGCAGAATCCTTGTGCGACACAAAGGCTACTGACCAGCTAGAAGAACTAGTTCCATATGTTTATCTTTCGAGTCTAGTTGGTTGTAGTAGGTGATTTAATATTTTATCTTTCAGCTTTATTAGAAGCAATTGTAATAGGTACACACTGTTAAAGTTAGAGTTAACTTGAAGCTTGTCACAATTAGCTAGAGGCTAGGTTGCTACAAAGGGATTAGAGTTAGTCCTAGGTTTACAAAAGAGTTTATTTTGTAAATTCTGTTTGGCTCAGAGTTGTAGTGAAGAGTTTGGGAAAATCCTACTGAGGAGTAGGTCGTGGTTTTTTTACCTTTTGAGCCAGGTGTTTTCCACGTTAAAATCTCTGTGTTTTTACTTTACTACATTTATTATTCCGCAACAGTAGAAGTTAGAACACCAAGAAGAACCAGGTTCTTCTAGTAAGACAACACTCGAAAAATTGGACACCACACAAATCAACCCCACCCCCCTCTTGTGTGATATTAAAGTATAAAACATCACAAGCTTTTATACTATTATAGCTCTATACAAATCCGGAAAAGAAAATGCATAATAAGTATCTCTATAAGTTTGAATGTAAGGTGACTCAGAGGATTCTTGTTTAACCAAAGAATTAGATTCTCTGCCAAAGCTATTTTAAGAAGCACACGGATTTCTGATAACCAAAAGAATCTGGAAATAATTAAAAAATAGATTTGTAAATAGAAAGCAGTAAAGATGTGTAAAAACAAGTATATTTCAATAGTGGTTCGAATGTGTCCTTACAAGTTATAGTTTACTCCCTTATATAGGGAATTTTCTAATATAATGTCTACATTTTTAAGTGATTGAGCATTAATGACTAATAATGGCATTAATGTAATGTTACAATGATTAAATCGTAACTCTTGCGTGAAGACTATGTAACGTTAGGCTTATTGATTGAAGATCTTCGAATCTGCACTTTATTCTGTCTCGATTCATTTTGACCGTGTCTCTTCATCTCCTCAATTAGATTGAGATTACCGTACCTGATTACTTCGTGGGTATGTTGTTCCGTTCCTCTTCGTCTCATGCCTCTTCGTAAAGTCTCGTCCAGTTGTCATATTTCCATTGCTCCACATGGACTGCTTAGTCATCACAATTAATACACGTGTGACGCTTACTTTTACAATACCGATAGTCCCCTCACTTACCATTTATTTATCGATTAAATATCTGGTAAGTGGATACTCATTTATGGCGGGAATATTTTGTCGCCGCTTCACTCGTATCATTGCATCCGTCTCTGAATGTATGCGTCGCGTGTCACTTCCATATAATGCACGTGCCACGTGGCATTCCCAGATTGGTTCTGCAATTATTCAGCGCCTTTTAGAGCTTTCTGAGGTTGCATCAGTCACGAAGTGACAACTTCAATTATGACTTTCACATCACTGTTTTTTTCATTTTTTGACCATTGCCTTCTAGTATAAATACCCCTTTTCCTTTCTTTTGTTTCACGAAAAACTTCTTACCTTCTTTCTTTATTTGTAAATTCTTCATTCTCGTAAATATATCTTCTTCAAACCAGCAATCCAAGAAGGTCATCATTGTGGATGAATTGACTCCTTCTTCTGCTCCAACACGGAGTAGCAGGGGCGGCAGACTTAGATGCTTAAGTTGTACACCTTCCAGGGGTCTTTCTTCTTCTCATATTACTCCCCCATCTTCTGCTAGGTCTACTCTTTCTTTGTCTTCTTCGAGAGCTAGGGCTTCTAGATCTTCATCAAAGAGTAAAGAACATAATGAACCACTTCGTGAACCAAGAGTCAATGAGATAGTTACTGCCGAGTATTTTTTTGCCAAGGATAGTCAGGCCATGAGTGAGCAGCTTTCTTCCATGTCATCACATGATAGTGCTGACCTCTATCCTACCCAAATAACTGAGGGTTTAGTGTCACTCGTATGTAGGGATTGTTGTTGGAAGCCTGATTTTCCTGTTGTAGTTCCTAACGATAACCAAAGAATAACCTCTTATAGAACTGGGTATTCTTATGTTTATACTTATCCCTTCATATTAGGATTTAAGCCTCTCATCGACCCTGTTATCATTGAGTTTTGTCGATTCTTCGAAGTTTTCTTGGGACAAGTCGGTCCTCTTGTTTGGCGGGTAGTTGCGTGCCTTAGGTATTTGGCCAATTTAGCTTTCGTACCCTTTACTTTTCATCATCTTATTCACCTCTATTCTCCGATGATGTTCCGCCAAGGAGTGTTTACTCTCGCGGCTAGGAGTAAAAGGGTGTTAGTTACTCCAGATGATGACAAGGATAGAGGGTAGTATGTCTGGTATGTTATTGTCCTTACTGCAGGTTTAGTAGGTGAAGAAAATCTCCCCTTCCCTGAGAAGTGGAACTTTGCACGTGAGTACATTTTTTCTCACTTTCCTCTTTTTTTCTTTTGATAAGATACCAGTACCGTGATTGTTTCTTTTTCTATTGCAGCAACCATGGGAACCGTCAAGAATGTCTTCGGTTTTCGTGATTGGGTAGAAAAACTCTTGTTAAACGTTCGTGGAAGTACCTCTCTTTGAGGTTTGGTTGGAAGGTGAAAACCTATGGTAAGTGAAGTTTTTTCTTTTACTTCTTCCCTTTTTGAGCTTTATCAGATCCCTTACATTTGGTAGGGTTTCCTACTCGTGGAGATTTTGATGCGGATGTGTCCTCTTCAAAGCTCTCCCTGGATAAGGCTCGGGAGATCATTGTAGGCTCCTCCTCATCGACAAGAAAAGCAAGTGGGTCCAGGACCTTAGAGGATGAAGAAGAGCAGGAGGAGGGTTCGCTGGTCCATAGGTCACGTAAGAGGAGGGTGGTCTCTGACGATGAGTTTGCGCCCGTTGTTGACCCTCCCGTGCCTGAATCAGAACTTTCCGCTCCCGAAGATGCAACTGCCTCCCCTGTTCGTGAGTCTATTGATCACCTGTTCCAACAAGGTTTTGGTATTGTTGCTGATGAAGCCCCTCTTATTGTTTTCTCTCCTCCTGCCTCTGCGGAGATTTCGTTTATTGCTCCCGTTGCTGTTTTTGCTCTCGGGGTTGTTTCTGCTCCTCGGCCTACTCTACCCGTAGCTCCTTCACCCGCCCCCACTTTCGTTCCTTCTGCTGTTGAAGTAGGGTCTTCCAGCAGGGGGTGATGAAGCAAGTAATAATAGAGGTTCCTGCAGCGAGCAGCCTCTTTAAAAAGTCGGGCCAGGGTGTTGTATTGTTAAAGCCATTGATAGGCTCGACTGAAAAGTCTAAGCTGGAAAGCCACAACTCCTTGACTTGGATGAACGAGATTGTGCACTCATCCTTAAAGGTAAAACTTGATCTTCCTTCATATGTATTTATATATTCTTACTGTATCTAATTTATATTTTTATGTAGGTCAACCTTGTAGGCACAGAGTTAATGAAGAGAATCGTTCAAGTGGAGCAATCAGCGAATGACTTCCAAACCGAGGCTAAAAATTAGAAGGAGCAGTACGAGAGTTTATAGCTTGACATGGAGGCAATGGAGGAGGAAAAGTGTACCTTGGAGCAGCGGGTTAGAGTTATTGCAGCAGAACTGGCCATAGAGAAGGCGTCTTCAAACCAGGCAGGCAAAGACAAAAATATCTTGGAGTCTTCCTTTGCAGAGCATCTTTCCCGTGCCACCGAAGAGATTAGGAGCCTGAAGGCCTTGTTGGATCATAAGGAGGCATACTCTGGTGAACTTGTTCAATTGCCTACCCAAACCCAAGAAGACCTCCGTAATTCTTCAGAGAAGGTCCAGTTTCTGGAAAGGTCTCTTGCTCATTTATGGGCTTCTCATGATGCTGTCGTGGCTGAGAGAGATGAACTAAGAGCCGAAGCTGAACAATGGGAGAAAGACTACGAGTCTCTTGAAGACAAAGCAGATGTCGATGTTAGTTGGGCTTATTTGAATGCCCGTGTTGACACATTGACGGAAATGGGCCAAGAGGAATTTGACTCGGAAGCCGAAATTGCAAAAACCAGAGAGACGATTGAAAAGTCTCAGCAAAGTCAAAATTTCTCTTCACCTAAAGTTGAGGCCCCTGCTGCTCGTGTCTCGCCATCTCAAGTCGCTCCTCCTGCCAGTGAAGACAATCCCCCCATGTAGTGAAAGCGTTTAAGGAATTTGATCCCTTTTTTATATTTGGAACAATTGGTGGTTACCCCCGGTCCCATTGGGGGTAAAGTTTGATCCTTTGTAAGTCCCCAACTAACAACTTAGGGGCAACCTATGTATAAAAAATCCGTCTTAGAATAAGTTAATACTTAGTTTTTTGCCGTAATATATCAATATTAATATTAGCATGACTTCTGATTTCTTTGAGTTTTTGTTTCACTCTTAAGGCTTTCCATGTTTTCTTTTTGAGGTTTTTGGTTTACCTCTTAGTTTTTTGACTTTGCATTTAAAGAATGCTTGGATTTATCGTACCTTTTCGTAATAGGCATGATTTATAAAAGAGGGCCCTTTTTTCTTATCGACACTTAATGAAGAAGACGTCTCAACTTCTTAATGGTGTAAATGTACAAAAGAGAGATAGGAATTTCACATTTTTTTCTTACAATGTTTTGAAGAAAGTCTTTGTATTATTTCGAGCTTTCGTAACATTTTACATGTGTTTGTGTATCGTCCATAACTCTTTTGTTATTTTTTCTCTTACAACAGATTTGATATGAATTTGTATTCGTAATTGTTTAACTTTTGCATCAATTGTTTTTTGAATTAATACAAGGGTATAATTGTTTTCATTTATAACAGTTTTTGAATAAATACAAAGATAATGCTTTTTCATCTCTAACTGTTTTCATTTGCAACAGTGTTTAGAATAAGTACAAGGCTGATGCTTTTTCATCCGTAATTGTTTTCATTTACAATAGTTTTATGAATAAGTACAAGGATGTGCATTTTTACCTGTAACTAATATTCTGCATTTAACCTAAACATTCGAATATGTTTTTTGAAGGTTTCTAAATCAGGCTTTGTGTTTTTGTCTTTGGCTCTTTGATTTTGCTCATAGTACTTGACTTGTTGGGAAGATGGATATTCAGGCTTGAGCTTTGACTTTTTTGATAGTCTTCTTTGCTTCTTCTTTGCCTTCCATACTGTATAGTCCCTCAAGTGTTTGAGGTTTGAAGAATGAAATCTCTAGCACTTGACTATTCCTTCCTTGTGGTCCTTTTCCTGAAAAGGAAAAACATACGGGACTAGAAAGTTTATAGTTTAGATGATGATTGCTTGACCCTTAAAAATATCCATTAGAAAGTTGTAACCCTAGACCGAGATTTCAGTTACTTCCTCGTGTCTATGCAGGTCTAATATCATCATCTGGTGATGGGTTAGCTTTTTGCCTATCATCTCAAACGGTTAGTATAATTTTAACTGTACAAAAGTAAAATCGAACGTAATGATACCTGACCGGGGGTATTACTTTTACTTAGAAGTAATACTTCTTCAAATGAATAGCATTCCAACTGGTTAGTAAACTTCTGTCGTCCATAGTCTCCAGCTCATAAGCTCATTTTTCAGCAATGCCACGGACTTTGTAAGGTCCTTCCCAATTTGGATGTAGCTTTCCAGCACCAGTTTCCTTTGTTGATTGGAAGACCTTTTTAAAAACGAAGTCCCCAATTTTGAAATATCTAAGGTAAGATTTTCTGTTGTAATATCTTTCTATTATCTATTTTTGGGCTGCCATTCGTATTAATACACCTTCTCTCCTTTTCTCGAGCAAATCTGAATTCGTTCTCAACTCATCATGGTTTGTTTCTTCCGTTGTTGTTGTGAATCTCATGCTTGGTTCGCCGATTTCCACTGGTATTAAAGCTTCTGAACCATAAACAAGAGCGAATTGAGTTTCTCATATGGCTGTTTTTGCAGTAGTTCTATAGGCCCATAGTACTGCCGGTAGCTCGTCAGGCCAATTTTCCTTGGCTTTTTTCAACCGTTTATTTAGGTTGTTGACAATGATTTTGTTTGTTGACTCGGCTTGCCCATTAGCCACGGGGTGATATGGTGATGAAGTTATTCGTTTGATTTTCCAACTTTCAAAGAATTCTGTGATTTGTGAGCCTATGATTTGCGGGCCATTGTCACATACGATGTCCTTTGGTATTCCGAAGCGGCATATTATTTGTCTCCATATGAAGCTTTTCACTTCTTTTTCTCGCACCTGTTTAAAAGCATCTGCCTTCTCCCATTTTGTAAAATAATCTATTAATACGAGTAACAATTGTACCTTTCCTTTAGCTGGGGGAAGAGGTCCCACTATATCCATGCCCCATTTCATGAATGGCCACGGTGACACCACTGGGTGGAGTAATTCTACTGGTTGATGCATATTGTTAGCATATCGTTGCATTTGCCGCATTTAGCTATGAAATTCTCAGCGTCTTCCTCAATTTTAGGCCAATAATACCCTACTCTGATTAGGGTTTTGACTAAGGATCTTGCTCCTGCGTGGTTGTCGCGCCCCCTTTTTCTATCGCACGGGCTAGGTACGGAGAGATCGGGTTTATGACATTTTGGACAACTCCTTAAAAGAAAGGTTTTAAGGAAGAGTCGCCACCTAACAATTTTTATGGTGCGTTAGGGCACCTAGAGTTGATAACTCATGAACTAGTTTGCATTACCAGAGATTGGGTAAGGGCTTGAAATTATCCCAAGGGGAAGGTGTTAGGCACCCCTCAAGATCCACAATTGTGGGTCCCAGCCAAGAAGTTTTGTGAATTTGGACGGTGAACAAATGGCAAGTAAGGTTCACATAAGAGGGGATTTCAAATAAGCATGAAAAATCTTTAAAGGTTTTGGAGAAAGCATTAGAATAAACATTTGAAAAGAATTGTCCTAGGTTTAAAGTAATACGGATCACATCAATGCAATACCCGGTATGTCATACCTCGAAGAGGCAGCTACACGTGGTATTAGCGCACCGGTCATCATATCCATATTCTACCCTTCCCACCCCGTAAAGGTTATTTAAAATGCGTGTGTTGGTTACGAATGCTTATTGCGTGCCATCCTATGAGTCCTGGAAGGTATGTAGGACTACTAATCCTATAATGTGGGTACTAGGCTGAACCCCTAGGATTAAAGGATAAAATACTAGGCGACATTCATAACAAGTAGGACCTCACACATAAAGGGACACATAGGGGAAAATAAAGGCTCATAAATCCCTCCACAGATAGACATACAATTGGCACGTCTCAAACACACTTAAAGTCTCAAAGATGGGGTTAAAAAAAGAGTTCTCAGTAACACAGTGAGTTGCAAGAGGAGTCTGATTTGGAAAACTTAGTGAAGGAGTAATTCAGTGAAATAGTTGATTTTTTAGAAATGCAGTTGTTTAAGGGGAGTGGTAAAATTCAGAAGTACAATAATTTAAAGCTTTCAGGAAACATAGCCGAAAATTATTGAGGCCTGGTTTTGAAGTAAAAAAATAGTGATAAGTGACCCAAAGTACAGTAGCTTAACATACATGGTAATTAAAGATAATTATAGTGAAGAAGTAATAAGTGGTACCAAAAATACAATAGCTTTAAATATTCAGAGCAAGGATTCAAAATGGCACGATTTTGAGTGGAGTGAAGTATCTTTGAAAACCCAGTAGTTTAAAGCATAACAGTGCAAAAAACTCAGAAAGTCCTAAGGGAAGCAAATGTATAATTTCAAAACTGCTTTAAAATAGAGCCGGAGTTTTAGTAAAACAAAGTGAACCTCAGTAAGGTAAAACAAGAATGAGAGCAACAGGGTTCAAAAGGTTAAAGAGGTTGATTAGCCCTAAACCTATTTGGTTTAATTTTATCGCATTCGGCCTAAAGTTGCCTAGGCGTCGTATACATTGCCTAACTAAATCAAAAGGTGAGCATGCATATTTGGATTCTGATTTTAAAGCATATATTTGCAGAAAATGTTTCAAGTAGGCTTACCGCATTTTTATTAGATTAAGCATGCTAATTAGGTGTTTTTATGATTTTCAATTCAAACAAGTATAAGATCCTAAACAACAGGATATCTAATGCACAAAGAAATTCCTAACACATGGTTTCTAAGATGGAAATGTAGTAATGACCTCATGACAGTTTATTATGCTTGTTATTAATTGATCAGGATTATGGAATGGGGATGATAACATGCTGAAAGTGAAAGACCTAAGACAGAATTTCTACTATATGAGATGCATGTTCTATACAAGTTTTCTAATGCACAAATAAAGTCCTATAGGCATGTTTTCGCTAAGCATGCATAACCCCTCCCACATTCACTACCCAGCCCCAATTATTCGTTTACAAATTATTACAGGGCAATAATAATAAATTACATTAATGAAAGGAAAAATAAGAAGCTATTCTATAGGGACCCTTCAACCAGGTCCAATCTCCCAGCCTCACTCCTTTCGAGTTTCACAGCCTTAATGGCCTGGGTGGGCAAAGCTCCCAAGAGGCCCGATGGATCCCTGGCCAATATCAGCACCCAGGAAAATTGCCAAGATTTTAACAAAGTACAGTGTGGAATTACCAGCCTTGTGTGTCAAAGTTCCATGAGTACTCAGGGGTACTCAAGGCAATGCTCACACTAAGGGGGTAGGACCTAATTTTCCAGGAGTAGTGTGAAGTGCAGGGAAGAGAGGAATGTTCATAGTTTAAGAAAAGAGTTTTCAAAACTGGAGAGTTATTTTTTTTTTGAAAGATTAACTGAAAAGAAACAGAAACATTAATAAGAAGTTCAGCAATAGAGGATTGCACACAAGGATATGGGAAAAAGGAAAAAATAGATCACATAATAACACCAAGAGATACAGATATCAAAGCTCACTAAGCATGAGTACACAAAATCAAAGAGGTTCAGGGGACCAAGAAATGGCTAGGTGTAGACATGGTATTAGACAGTAGCAGGAGACAGTTATAACAAGTGAAATTAGGAGCAAATAATAGTCATAAGCATATAAGTCATAAGTAGGATAAGCAATAACAGGTAAAAGGTTCAGGAAGTTAATTACATGTTGAACAAGTATTGACTTCACTCATAGACATGTAAAGAGGTAAACATGGCAAGTGTCAACAGGAAAACAAGGAGTTAATTACATGTTGAACAGTAGAAACATAGGTAGAAGACAATTAAGAATATGACAAACTGAAATATAAATAGACACATTGGTTTGGAGCTTTGGAAAATTAATTAGAACATACCAGATGATAGAAGAGCACAGCAGAATGTAAGAGCAAGTGATAACACAATAGTAGCATTGGCTTACAACCGGCTACTAAGAGACAAAAGCAGGGAACAACAGTAGAACAGGGAAAGAAAGAGAGTAAGAGCACGAGAGAGCTTAGAGCAGTATTGATAAAAGAGAATAAGTTTGAACACAAGTCTCTGTGTGTGTGTGTGTTATTGAAAGTCATAGAGTATTTATAGTTGCAAGTAGGTAGTAAAAGACAATGGTAAAAAAAAGGGCATAATCAACCAGTGCAAGTAAATACACGGTTCCCTTAAGTCAAGGGATTCAAACTCAAAAAATGGTAAAACACATAGCCATATAAGGTAAATAAAGCAAGTACAAGACTTAAATAAGGAAATAATCAAAGTTTGTTAAGTAACAAGGAATCTCGAAATCAATTAACCAACTAATCAAGACAAATTACTCCCTTAAATTAAGGGATTGGAATACAAACGATAAAACACATAGGCAAAGTAAAAGAAATCAGTCAAGAATTGATTTAAGAAACAGATTAGGAAATAGAGTAAACAATTAGGGCCAGATTCAGAGATTCCAATCAAGGAGAGACTCATGGCAGTCAATCAATCCAAACAAACATATAGTACTCATTAAAATTAGGGAAATCAGCATCGATTAGGAGAGAATTATTGAACGTATAAATAGAGAAGGCAAACAGTAGTAGCAACATATAGGTCTGGCAATATTGGCAGTAAGAGGCTAGAGATAGACACACATATGAAGCAAGTAGGTAAATAGCCTTAAAAAATGGTTGGCTCGTAGCAATATAGTCATAGAAAACTCAGCAAGAGTCAAGCAGTCAAAACAGTATGAAGATACGAACATAGAAGTCCAAGAGAATTAGGGTTTTCATCATAAAATAGGTTAAAACAGTAAGAGAATGGAATCAGTAAATATAAAAGAGAGAAACTCAGACATACAAGTTGAATCAGTTCGAACCAGTATAGAAAAGACTTAGAGAAAACCCTAACAAAAATAAATACTCAGAAACATTTAGAACTTGATGAATCTTAAAGATCTAATCGAGAATAGCGTAAAACATAAAAGAATGAGTTGAAAATCATTAAAATACAAAGGTTTTAAGAGATTTAGGGTTTCATAAGAAACCAGAGAAAGTAAAGGGAACCTGGCTGTGAAACTCAGGAACAATGGTGATGAGAGCACCATCTAGTCAAAACCCATCAGAGACGGCCGGAAACAACCCTGGGCAGAGCTTCCAGTGGTGGTCCGGCATGGTGAGGCCCAATGAAGGTCTCAGAGATGAAGAGTCCGGAGAGATAAGGCTTCAAGGCGGCTGGTGGTCGAAAGAGGTGAGACTGAAAGTGGCCGGAGAGACGGTGAAAGCCATCGGAGAAGAAGGAGAACCCAGAAGGTTCTAGAGAGAAGGAGGAGAGGAAGAGACAGATAGAGAGAGAGTAGTTGTCTCGAAAATGAGAGATGGGGAGGGGGGTAGTTAGGATTAATTATGGTAAGCTTTGATCTGGGCTATTGATTTGAATTAATCAACGGCTCAGATTAAAGCAGGGATTGGGTCGAGTAGATTTTAGGTATTGGGCTTGGCAATTGGGCCGGTTAAAAGGGTCAGATGGGTTGGGTATTTTGGGGTTTAAATGTGGCTAAATTTGAAAATAAAAATGGCTACTAGTTAAATACCCACAAAAAGGTAATTAATTAATAAAAATAGCTAATAATTGTATAAAAGCGAAATTGAGTAAAAATAGGTAAAATCACAGTAATTAACTAATGTTAAGTGCAAAAAAATATGTAAGTTTCGAATAAAAAATAGTACAAAATGTTCAATTAGGCTATGATTGTAAAATTATTGCAATTGAAATTAAATGGCACCCAATTGGCTAATTTGTGAAATAATTGAATTTTAACAGCTAGAAAATGATTATAAACGATATACTGAGCTGGAACATTTTTGAAATTATTTATAGCATAGTTTATGAATTACTTGAGTATGAAAATATCAAAAAATAAGCAGAAAATAATTTAACAAAATAGGAAAAAATAGGAAAAAATACTCATTATTATAAAGAATAGTTTTGAATGCTTATATGCGAGTTTAAAAATAATTTGACGAAAAATTGGGTATCAACAGTGGTTCCCGCAATATCCCTCGTGTACTTCGTTCATCACGTACTCCGTTTGATTGGGTCCAAGGAACTTTGCTAGGGGACCTCCAAACATTTTACTATATAAAGTATCACACACTAGGCAGTACCGTGCAGCTTTCCGGCGAACTGCTTGAGCTGCTTTTATATCTTCTGGTACGGTACCATTCTGCAAAAAGTTTACAATTTCGTTTCTCAAATCCCTGGTTAAATTATTAAATGTTACCTCATTTTTGTCCTGGTCGATCGCTGAATGAAATAGGTGTATCACAATTGCATTGTCTTTATTTGTTAGGTCGGTAACTGCTGCGAGGTTAGCTAATGCATCTGCTTCTACATTTTTCTCCCTGGGTATTTGCATAACCTTACATGACTGGAACTGTCTTACTAGGTCTCATGCCTTTTTCCATATATTGTTGCATTCGAGCCTCTCTAGTGGTATAAGTCCCTTGCATCTGGTTTACCACTAGTTGAGAGTCATTTTTTATCACGATTTGCTCGATTGAGAGTTCCCGTGCTAGTTCAAGTCCTTCAATGACAGCTTCGTACTCTGCTTCATTGTTAGTTATGGGATAACATTTAATTGATTGTCGTATCTTTTCACCCATAGGTGATATTAAAACAATGCCCAAGCCGGCTCTTTTGACATTAGAAAAGCGGTCAGTAAATGTCACGACCCAAACCGATGGGCCGCGACGGGCGCCCGGTACCTTACTCAACTGAGCACCAAC
>ML277842.1:377-57951 GCA_005239495.1 Nicotiana undulata
GCTTATGACACTCTTAGAGGCTATTGTGGACACATATTCTGGGTTTCTTTTTGCAGTTTTCAGTCTCCATCCCATAGGCTTGGAATGTATATATATATGTGTGTAGGCATGTATATCTTCAGTCGCAGCCTCGTCGACCAGCTATTACTTTATTATTTTGGCTTGTCTACCTTTTTTTATATGGCTTATTGTTATTCAGGTCATGACCTTAACGGTCCAGGCTTAGTATTTCAGATGTTGTGCTGCTCGATCTGTTGGGCCCCCAGTTTAGTTAGCTAGTATGTTTAGTGGCTAACTCGATCGAATACAGTATCGAGTGCCAGTCGTGCCTCCCCTAGTCTGGGGCGTGACAAGGGTCATGATTCTAGATCGATCCAAATCCTGAAAGACGTCGGATAATCAAACACGACCAATAGAAGGTCGTAATATCCACGACCGGCCGAATATCACGGCGTGGATCTCGGCATGTCGGTGAAAAATCAGCAATTAGTTAAACAGAAGATTTTCTTACCTTTTATAGAGTTGTACTTAGAGCAGGATTCCCCTACTATATGAAGGGGTGTCTGGTAATTCATTAGGCACATTGTAATACACATTCCAAAGCAATATACTACTATTTTCACTGTTATTCTAATATTTTTCTCTCGTTCATCAAAGTTGTCTACTGTGAGCCTGAATCGAGGGTGAATGCTTCACTACGGCTGGAGTCCTCCTCCTCGCGTGGTTTGAATTTACTGTATCTTTACTTGTCTATTCTAACTCAATTTATCTTTTTGTATCAAATTAATCCACATATCCTTAAAACCACTTACAAATTTGTATCCGATTTTGAGGGTAAACGGTATCTTTTATGAAGAATTAATCTAATAGTTCCCAACCAATCACTTAAATGAAAAGTAATTGACGAATATATAATATGTGCATAATAATATATAATGACTGTATAATTTATGTATATCAATTAGTAAAGGTTAGCAGTGAATATGATTCGCTATCTGCGTAATGATCTTATCTTTATCTTTCTTGAGCTAATGCTGCAGAAATATTGAACAAATGGCTTCTTTTAATAGTTCTTTTGACACAGAGAATTTTCGATGGATATTTGAATGATTGGGATGATTGATAGGAATGTGGATTGGTCTTTAAATATTAATTTTTTATTTTTGAATGTATTATGACTAGGCCCCACACAATCTTATTGATTGATAGAGATTTTTTTACCGAATTAATAAATTTTATGATATATTTACTCTACCTGTATTATTAATTATTCACAAAATCTATTCGGTCAGCATAACTTAGTAATTGTTAAATTGTTCAGCAATTCTATCCATGTTGGCATAACTTTGTAGTATTTGCATTCGATCAGTTTATTAAATTATTCATAAACTCTACCTGGTTGATATCTATTCTGTTCATTTAGTCAACTTTAGTTACATATTCTTATTGAAATATTCGATCAAGTAATTCATACCTTGGAATTAGTTAGGCCGGTGAAATTTAAATATTTAATGAATAAATAAAATAAGTTAGAGCTACAAAGTGCTCATTTTGTCATTCTAAGATGAAACGAGATTCACACCGCAGTTTTCCTTATCTGTTCAAAGTGAAAATAACATAAAAAGTACCACGGTGCACTAAGCTCGTATTATGCGTGAGATCTGGGAAAGGGTTGAATTATAAAAATCTATTATTATCTGGTATTTCTGCGAGAGACTATTTCTACGGTGATGGTTCAATTAGAGTTGTAAGTTAGAGCTACAAAGTGCTCATTTTGTCATTCTAAGAGGAAACGAGATTCACACCGCAGTTTTCCTTATCTGTTCAAAGTGAAAATAACATAAAAGGTAGCACGGTGCACTAAACTCCTATTATGCGCGAGATCTGAAAAAGAATTGAATTATAAAGATATATTATTACCTGATATTTCTGCGAGAGACTATTTCTACGGTAATGGTTCAATTAGAGTTGTCCGTTAGCATTTAGATAGAGACCTTAACGAGCTTTATATAAGGGAATATATATATATAGAAATACGTATATAAAAAGATTGTTTCCCCTATACATATAAAAATATCTAATTAACATTTGCTTGGACTTCATACATCTGAATTTGCCTTCCATTCAAGGGCTGTACTGGCCTTGCATTTCTCTTGCACCTTGAATCCAATGGAGCTCTCAAAGCTTCTACTTGCTCTCTTGATATTGATCTCACCTGCATTCACATTTTTTCCCATCATTACATGAATACATTATTAGTGTAAATTAATTTGACGATGTACACATGTGAATGATGTGATTATTAAAAAGTAGTTCTTCTTAACCACAAACTATCTAGTTGTTCTTAATAACAACAACATACCCACTGTGATCACGGAAGTAAGGTTTGGAGAGGATGGGTTGTACGTAGACCCTACCCCTACTTCGTGTAAGGTAGAAAAGTTATTTCCGATAGCCTATCTATCTTACACAATCTCATTAAAATGTAATTGTGTGTTCATACCTATAAGACTGTAACATGTTCCACCATCATGGCATTTCTTTGTGGTCTTGGTTCAAAATTTTTCAATCAGTCCATAATTGACCTTATCCACTAATTCGGGTAATGTTTAAAATTAGCCATTCTTTGAACTTGTAGTTAAAAATAGTCATGGATTCAAAAGTCATTGGAAAATGGTTAATTCTGAAATCCCATGAAAGTGTTATGGATGTTAAAAATCAGGACAACGTCTTGGACCTTTCACTTGCTTAAGCTCGAAATCCATGATACTATCACGGTGTCTTTTTGAATTAAAATTGTCTACTTTTTAACCAATTTTCGGACACTGGTATGTGAATGAACTGATCCTAAAAGTGGCTAGATCATACAATCAGGCCTAAAATATGCGCCCTGTCAGTCCTCCAGGGCCCAAATAACTTAATTTTCTCCCATGAACTATTTGTGTCAATGAATTAGTTCAATTCAAAACTTGAGATAATGGGTGTAAATCGAAAAAGAATTCATAAGTAGTTGTTAATGGAGTTGAGGTTGCCAAATTCTGAGGTGTCGATATCAATTTATGCTGAATTGCTCCACATATAGTTCCCCGAACTACATTTTCTAAACGAACCAGAGCCAATCCGAACAGAAAGAATACATTTATTTTTCAAATGATTCATATCGTCAAGTGCATCCATTCAAAATTTCAGCCCAATCAAATGATTTTTCATTTTCATATTGAAAAAGTAATAAGAATGAGAGGTGTTAAGTTCTTTATCATCCTGGCGTCGAGCTATTTTTCCACAGGACCTCACTGTAGGGGAGTTTAACCACCAAATTCGGGATGGATTGGTGTGGTTCCTCTATGCCTAGGACACCAGATATCTCGAGAAATGCATATTTTTAGCCGATCCAAAGATAATAATCGAAAAGATGTACATATTTTGTATATATGTGTATTATATGCATAAAAATACATAATTTATATACCTTTTGGCTAGTGAATCTAATTAATTTCGACTGACCGACCATTTTTGCATTTTACTCTGATAAAAAAAAAAAGAGAAAAGAAGAAGGAGAAGATTTCCAAACCTTGCCAAGGATGTGCCAAGAGACATTTTCAGAGCATGGAGGAGTAGTTAAGGAACCAGTATATGAGTAATATTTGTGTGAGTGTTTCCTTATTTCATGTGTGTCTATAGTTCCCAGCTGAATCTCTGTTTCTTTCTGTGATGCCACGTCCCTTGCCAGCTCATTCAGTTTCTTTTGAAGCTAAACATAAATAGAAACAAATTCAACATACTAATCTTTTCTTTTTATTGATTTCCAATAGTTTTTAATTATGTAAATTTTATTTCAAAAAATTATACACTTCTGCTTTCAAAATTACAGTCAAAATTATAAAATTTAAATTTCGAAAAGCAAAAAATATTACATAAATTAAAATAATAAAATATTTATTATATATGTTGTAGTACCTTGGTCATTAGGGGATCAGGATGGCCGATATGGAAGAGGGTTGCCAATACTGCTATACTATTATCTTCAGCAAAATGAACTAGATGAAGCTCTGCAGCATATCTGTAAAAAAAAATTAACCTATTATTAAAATATATACTTCAGTGATCATATAATACTCCTTGAATTACTATTGCACACACAAGATATCAAGCATCTTTTTTTTTATATATATATTTTATAAATATATTTAGTGGTGTCCAGCTTTTTGACCTATAAGTCAAGGGTTCGAGTCGTGTAAGCAACCACTAATATTAGGGTAAACTGTCTACATTATATCCTTAGGGTGCGCTCGGACGATCCATCTCTGGACCCTTTAGTTAGGGGTGTCGAGGTCAAATTGTATGCACCTCAACTATTCACTAGTATGTATATCGGATAACTTAGTCCACACTCAACTTTTTTATGTTGATTGGGATTTTAACACCAATTATTTAAAATTTTAACAACTTCATTGATCGTGAGGCCACACTCTTAGCGCCGAATAACAAGAGAAAAAGTGCATACTGAGTTCCATCAAGTCGGTGTTCAGAAGGAGAATGCCAGTGCATTTGCTTCAAGTTGTAAGTTTTACCATCCACAACCAAAGTTCCTGCATTTTCCCCATATTTTATCTGCAACCATTTGTATCAATATCAGTCTCATGAGAAAGTAATAATAATGGAAAACAATTATCATGTCAATTATCCTAATAAGCACAAAAGATCAAAGATAGAAATAAAAATAAAGAAAAACTAAAGAACAGAGGGAAAAAAGTAGAGGTGGCTAACGGGCCGGTTCAAACCGGAACCGGACCGGCCCAGACCGGTTCAAATCGGGACCGGACCGGCCCGGTTCATAGGGGCCGGGTGGGGCTGGGTTAAGGGGTTAGGGGGGTTGAAACGGATTAAATTTTTAAAACGGGTAACCGGACCGGACCAACCCGGTTCAAATGAACAGTGCCTGAACCGGTTAAACCGGCCCGCCCCGCCCCGGACCGGTTCAACGGTCAAAAAAAATTTTTTTGTTTTTTTTTTTAAATTTTTAAAATCTTGTAACCCGGCCCGGCCCGGCCCGGCCCCTTAAAATCCTACCCGTACGGTTTACTTTTTACCCGGATAAATCCGAACCCGTTAATAATTAACCGTAACCGGCCCGCTACCCAACCCGTACGGTTCAAAAAAATAATAACCCGGCCCGGCCCGGCCCACCCGTTAACCACCTCTAGAAAAAAGTTCAAGGAAAAGAAGGGTAATTTCCTAATGAGACCTGAAAAAATGAACAAAAGGAAAAACAAGTTTTCTTTTTTGATAGAGATATCTAACTTTTCTTTTTTTGCTCTAACTATCTGGTAGTGGCAAGAGTAATTCATATTTATGCCACATAGGGCTTATGCAAGTCTGAGTCATCAGTAAGATACCACTCAGGCTAGATTAATATTAATTTTGTATCAGGGTTTACGAGCCAAAGGACGATCTCAGCTAGACAATTTTTATGGGGCATAGGCCTCCAATAGGTAACGGAGGAGTGCAATTGTGCAAAATTTCCTTGGAACGAATGGAGATTGAACAAGGGAACTATGTTCCACATCAGAATATTTTTCATTTTCGAGCTCAAAACTGAGATATTTGATTAAGGGTGTCCTCTGCTGGTTGATCTTCGACTTCAATCACTCTAAAATAACGTTTTTCACTTTGTTATGCAAAATGAAAGGCTCATTTACATAAATTTTCGAATTAATTGCATGGATATTTCCTTGCACAAGGCATTATGTCACATATGCATGAATATGTAAATAACATGATTGGCAAATAAGAATTTAGACAAATAAAAATATTTAGAAAACTAACCCCAACATTAAAGCCATTATCAACCAAAGTAGCAACTTCAGAATGATTATATTGCATAATCAAGGGCTTCATGTTTTTGTTAATAACAAGATTAGCACTGTCAATGTTAATTGGGGACTGCGATTTGCCAGTTGAGCAGGCCGAAAATGTTGGGTTCAACCTTCCCCAGTTATTTGGGCCTATTGGGCCTGTGTAACCAAATTTGATTCTCAAAGCATCACCTAACCAAAAAAGAAAATTGTATTTAATTAATACTAGAAGATTGAGTGGAAATTTAAAAAACATAAAGATCATATATTTCTACCTGAATACTAATTATGAAGCAATAATCTTAGAGACTTTTTTGCCAAGCTTCTAGGAGGTCAAAAACGTCTTTTTGTAATTAAAAAAAAGTACTTATTTGAAAATATGAAGTGTTTGGCAAAAACAAAAAAAATGCTTTTGAGCAGCAGTGTAAGTAGTTTTCTGCTTTTGAATAAGAAAGTTACAAATTCTAGCTTCTTCCAAGAAGCAAAAGCAGAAGCAGAAAATTAATATTTTCAAGACAAAAATATCCTTACCATAAAATTATATTTCCTAAATTTTTCCTTCTTAATTTAACCTTTTTTTATTTCTACCGTCTTTTCTTCTCCTCTCCATTTTTACCGTATTTTTATTCCTCTTCTCTTATTCCTATTTGGAATAATCCCTCTAATATAAATAGATCTCTCATTTTCTCTTTTGTTGTTTCTTTTTTTCTTCGTCTCCTATTATTCTTTGAAATAACATCACCATATTCAAGCACTTTTTAAGTAAGGTTTAGTTTTTTTTTTTTATAGTATACCAATATTATATGATCTTCAGTTTGTAGTTTATTTGTACTTTTATTGTGTACATGTATATAATATAATTGACATAATGCAATACTACCTAATTTGTTATTTTCTCAACAATTATAGTGTTTTTCATTTAGGTAACTTGTAAGCATATATGTTCTACCAATAATAATGCGTTTATATACTTATATTTTTTTTTATTGATTCAAATCTGTAATACAAATTACTTTATATTTTATGTTCGAATCACATAAAAATATAATATTTAGTTAAATTATTTTATAATAAAATTTAAAATTTCTCTTTTTTAATTATGCTAATTGTAAACAAACTTTTACTGTCCATTATAGTTGACACTCAAAAATACTTTTTAAAAAGATTGGCCAAACACAATTTGCTTATCAAATTTTGTAAAAAGTATTTCTCATACAAATTGATCAAACATAAACTGCTAATTTTCAAAAGTACTTTCCAAAATAAGTAATTTTTGACGGCACGACCAAACGGCCTCTTAGCAGGCCATGTGTAGATTAACTATCGATCAAAGAAAGAGTACATATCAAAGATAGGGTTTTAATTCTAAATTATGTACTACTCTTGGGGTCATATTACAAATCTATGAACATGATGTTTTGTTCTTTAAAAAGCATATCCTCATTACATATTCGTCAAAAGAATTTCAACCATTAAAGCAAAGAATAGCCTTTGTCTCATGAGGTTCATGAGACAAGCTGCTAGAGGATATGCTTTAATGGACAACCATTACATATTCGTCAAAAAACCTATTTTTATGAAGAAAATATCCTACAAACTCCCCCTCTCTCTCTCCCTCCCCATGGATATGACTATAGAGGCAAACACATCTAGTGCTTCTCATGGTGCGAATATGTATTATATTAAGAGTTAATTTTATTCATGGTCATTGAACTTTTGTGTTTGTTACTCAAAAGTTATTTTTTTCTTTTGTTACGTAAAAATTATTTAACTTTGTGTTCATTACTTAAAAGTCACTATTTTTTTTTTTTTGTTACATAAAATCATTTTACTTTGCTCTAGTTATCACAAAAGTCATATTTGCCAGATTTCATAATTTTTTACCTTGAAAAGTCTATTAAGCCTTTGAAATTATATAAATCTTCATATTTATGTAATTCCTTCTATATTATATATTGTATAATTACCTAGGTATTTTATTTATAACTAAAATAATTTAATATTAATTTATTTATTATTTTTATAATATATTCGTACATTTAGTTAAGCGCCGAAATGCCCCCAAGTTGTCCAAAACTCGACCCGAATGTACGCCAAGTCCAAAATAATCATACGAATCTATTGGAACCGTCAAATCCCGATTCTGAGATCGTGTCCTAAAAATGTTGACCGAAGTCAAACTTGGTCTTTTAAAGCCAAACTAAGGAACTAAGTGTTCCGATTTCAACCCGCACCCTTACAAATCCCGAACTCACCATCCTCGCAAGTCATAAAACAGTAAAAACACATATGTTGAGTCTTATTTAGGGAAACGAGGTTGCACAAGTAGTTAAGAACGTTGACGTGAGATTGTTCATGTAAAGTTACTGACAAATTTAATAACGCTATCAATATATCTTGAAAATTAACATTAAGAAAAAATTAAATATACGAATATATTATAAAAATAATAAATAAAAAAATATTAAGTTATTTTGGTCATAAATATAATACCTAGATAAAAATATATAATTATTATACTATAATATAGAAGGAATTACATAAATATGAAGATTTATATAATATAATGAGCACAATAGACTTTTCAAGTAAAAATATTAGAAAATCTTGCAAATGTGACTTTTGTGATAGCTAAAGCAAAGTAAAATAATTTTTGTGTAACAAAAGAAAGAAATGTGACTTTTGAGTAATAAACACAGTTGAGTAACAAATACAAAAGTTGAATGAGTATCGATATAATTAACTCTTATATTAGTAAATATTCAAAAGTGCAGTAAGACTTGTGTTCAATTATTTTTCTTCGGATAAATTAAACTGTGCCAATACAGTAAAATCAATATATATGAATTGGTGAATCCCTTGATATAAGAAAAACTTGTAATGTAATGACAAATGTGATATAAGAGTTAGTTTTAGAAATCTCAAGTAAAACACCCTTGAGTGCACGTGGCTCCATCACTGCCTACGTATACGACATAAATTCACGAATATGTATAAATAATTTATCTGAAACTCAATATACTATCGTTTTCTTAAAATTCAGAATTCATAAACTTAATATTCCGAATCTGTATTTGAGATAGTGGACTTACCAGATGCAGTAGAGAATAGATTAAGCAGAAGAATAACACATACATTGATCACCCATCCTGAAATTCTACCAACAGCAGCCATTACTGAAAACCCAAAAGCAAGAACAATTTGAATGAAAACCAAATCAGAAAATTTTGTATTATTGAAGAGGTTTTGTATAAGATGGCTTACAGAGGATGTCTGTGCCAAAGACAACTCAATTTGTGTCCTTATATATAACCTTTCGACAAACTTTTTACTATATCAGCAGTAGCCCATTATTTGCTTTTGCCTTTTTTGGTTTAGGAATTCTTTTGTTTTTATCTGAGGATAGTTAATCTTTTCTATTCCAACAAGAAAAAACCTTGACCTATTTTAACAAGTCATTTACTAAGACTAGAATTTCTTGGATTACATTTTATCTGACTTCATCGCCTTCAACTAATAATCAATCAATAAATAAAACGGAAAATGTCAAAATATGCCCGTGAACTATTTGAAATAGGACAAATATGCCCGTCGTTAATAGTTTGGCCCAATATGCCCAAACCGTCAAATAGTTGTGCAAATTTGCTCTTTTTTTAACCGAAACAGTATTTTTTCTTTTCTTTTTTTAATTAATTAAAATCAAAATATATTTTTTCTAAAGCAATTTTTCTAAAAGTTTTTTTTTACTAAAAACTGAAGAAAAAAAAGGGAAATATTTTTTTTCCAGTTTTTACAAAAGAACTGATTTGTTTTTCTAAAACAATGTTTTTGTAAAAACAGAAATAAAATCTAAAAAGCAATTTTCTAAAGCAATATTTTTGTAAAAACTGAAAAAAAACTGAATTTATTTTTACTAAAAACTGAAAAAACGAAAAAAAAAATTGCTTTAAAAAAGCTGAAAAATTATTTTCTAAAACAATGATTTTTGTAAATTCTAGAAAAAAAACTGAAAAGCAATTTTCTAAAGCGGTAAAAACTGGAAAAAAACTGAATTTTTTTAAAACTAAAAACTGATAAAAAGAAAATATTTGTTTTTTATCAGTTTTACAAAAACATTGCTTTAGAAAATTGCTTTTCAAATTTTTTTTTTAGTTTTTACAAAAACTATTGTTTTAGAAATTAGTTTTCAATTTTTTTAAAGCGATATTTTTCTAAAAACTGGAAAAAAATATTTTGATTTTAATTAATTAAAAAAAGAAAAGAAAAAATACTGTTTCCGTTAAAAAAAGGGCAAATTTGAACTATTGGACGGTTAGGGCATATTTGGACCTTTTCCGTAAATAAAAACATAATATGAAAAATATGGCATATCATGTAATATCGGCGGAACTAGGAGGGCAGAAAGGGTTTATCTAAATCCTTTTTCGTAAAAGTAGACTGCATATATAAAATTAATTTTTATTATATATATATATATATATATATATATATATATATATATATATTAGATGTTGAATTCTCTTAGAGTGTGTTTATTTTATTTATTTTTAAAATTTCTTTAGTAGAAATTCTGGTCCGCCGTTGAATACACACATAAAACAACTTGGAAGAAGAGGGCAGCAAACCAATATTATCACAATCCTCAAGGGATTTTGTAAATTATTGAGAGGTGCATTTATTACTACAAATGCATATTGGAAGAAGGAATAAGAAAGGTATAAATTTCTGAGTTTTTTTTTGTTGGTAAATACAAGTATTGTTTTCTGAAAATTTGTTATCCATGTCCCGTGACATTGAGCGTGTGAATTTTATAATGGTACTATATCTTTGGATAAAGAGAAATATTTTATTATTGTTACTGAGACAAACATTGCGAAAAAATGTACATGTGATATCCCAATTGGCATAAATTAATATTGGATTTAATTTAAATATATTGATATTGTAAGAAAATTATCATATCAATATATTTTAATATGTTGTATAGCGATTAGCGTAGCTTGTTTTATATTTCAAAGTTATCAATCTCACTATTTACGAGCATATGTGACCTTGTAATATAAAATTTATTTACTCTGTCAATGTATAGAAATTAAACCCATTAATATTTTGGTCGCCGGTTTCTTGCTTTACAAATACAGTTAGAAAACGAAAAAAGCGACGAGGCTATTATTCTCGAAGAAAAAATCATGATGGAATATGATACGCGTGTCAGGATTTGAGTCTTGAAGATTATTTTAGGACTCAAAAGGCCAAAATATATAATAGTGGTTGCTCCTTAGGAAAAGAAAGAAGAAGAATTAGAAAGGGTTAAGGAATTTGCCCTTTTGCCTTTTGCCTTTTATCTTTTAAAGTGGACAATGACAACCACCTTCATCTTTGTTGCAGAAGCCACAAGTATCCACTGTGAATTTAGAGGTCCCTAATCCCTCAAATTGTACATTCCACAATGTAAAAAGTTGTGGCACAAAAAAGACCTAAAAGGATTGGAATTGACATGAAGAAATAGACATACAATTTACTACTAAAAAAAATAGGAATTAGCGACGGTCAAATTTTGTAGCTAAACGAAAAAATTTGCAGCTGATTCTAATTTAGCGACGAAGTAGTGACAGATGATCAAGAAATTTTGTTAGTTACGAGCGATTTAGCAACATATTAGCGACAAAGTTTGTAGTTAATTTCAATTTTTCTACATGAATTTCTTTTTTGATCGGAGAATTAGTTTAACTATTCAAGATTTAAAGTTTGCACGATCTTTCGTATCACAATTAACTTTCAATCGTTATTATCAACAGATTTACTTCTAAAACTACTAATATTACACACAATTAAATTAATACCTTATGTTTATGTTTTGTCAAATAGTGTCGAATAAAGATGGAGGTAATACCAAATAATGTTTCTTTGAGAATCGTATAGAACCTCCCTCATGCAAGATCTATTTTTATTTCCAGCAATGAATTACCAGTTCCTTTTTTGTTTCTATGTTTTTAATTAAATATATTCTGTTTTTTTCCAGGAAAAGGTAAAGTGTGGGAAGAATCTAACCATTTCAGAGTGTCTAAATTATACTGCCCATTGGATAAGAAAGGGCCAAGATCTCCCAGCTTGACTTTTGTTTCTTGTGACAATTACAAATACAAATAATGCACCAACTAGAGATAATTACAAGATATTATGTAGAGTTGGTCACGAGGACCCAAAGTTCTACATAAAATTCTTTTGGACCTCATTTGTTTTTAAGTAAGGGGGGAAATGGATCATAACCTAATTCAATCCAACTCGATCATAAACTTCAAGAATTAGCAAGTTTTATTAATTAAGTAGTTTGTTCACTCATTGATTCTTTTTCTCTTAAATAATGGTAGTGTTCAGACTAACTTCTGCCAACAAAGTAAGAGAGAGGTGTGCATATAACCCATCCTTCTCAGACCCACTTGTGAGATCGAGTATATTGTTGTTAGGAACTAACTTCTGCGCACCTCAATTATTACATTAAGTACTCTTTCTGGTCCACTTTAATTGATTTTTTGGCTTTTTTTTTTGTAGTTCACAATATTTTTTTTTTTTTTTGATGAAGTAAGGGAGTTTCATTAAATGGCATCAAGAAGATGCATAGCAAAAATTACAACATAAAGCTATTGTCTGCTCATACACAAAAACTTACAAGACAACTAAGGAGCAGATAAAGTCCAGAAATAGTTCAACATTAGTTACAGGGGCCTGATTGAACCAACTAAATGAATTAATTAAACAAGTGGCTTTAATAGTGTGGTTGGGAGTTGAAATCTCATCAAAACATCTACGGTCCCTTTCATTCCAAATACTCCAGAAAATAGCACCAGGTACCATTGACCAAGTCTTTTTGATGGATTTCCCAACTCTCCAAGAAACCCAACTCTCATAAGCTTCCTTGATACTGTTTGGCATAACCCAGGCAAGTCCAAAAATTGATAAAAATATACTTCAGATATCAACTGCTATTGAACAGTGCAAAAAAAGATGCCTCACACTCTCAGATTCCATCTGGCACATATAACATCTATTCACAGTCGGTATACTCCTTCTGCTAAGATTGTCTTGAGTAAGACAAGCTTCATACAATGTTGTCCGCATAAAGCCAGTTACTTTTGTAGGTAGTTTGGTTTTCCATATAAGCTTCCATGGCCATTTGTCGATCAATTCCTTGTTGGAGCATAGATTGTCATATCCTCTTTTGACAGTGTAGGTTCTATCTTTTGATTCACCTCATTCCAACCTATCCTGCACCTGAGAATTGACATTAGCACCTGATAATTTATGAGCAAACCCAACAGATCATTCAACTCCCAATCTTGGATGTCCCTTCTGAAATGGGGAGCCCAAGCACTATTTTGCCAAACATGTGAGATAGTTGCATCTTTATTACTAGCAAGTAAAAATAAAGCTAGTAATTTATCTTTCCAGAATGATATATGAGCCCAGTTTCCTAGCTTAAGAGATGACTTGAGCTTGAATTCTCCCCAAAGCTTTGAAATGTGTTTCCAGGGGCCTGAACTATGTGGAGCTCTTCCCTGCCTAGTGCACCAGTTGTTTGCCACCCCATACTTTGCTTGAATTACTGTTTTCCATAGCCCTGAACTTTCCATGTTGTACCTCCAATGCCATTTCATCAATAAACTCTTGTTATGCAAGGCAAGATCCTTTATCCCTAGCCCTCCATGGTTCTTAGGAAGAATAACTCTTGGCCATTTAACCAGATGGAACTTGTGAGTGTCACTGTTGCCTTCTTACAAGAAATCTCTTCTTAATTGATCAAGTCTCCTTTGTACCTTAGCTGGGATTGGGAATAAGGACATGAAATATGTTGGTATGCTATCTAGCACACTATTGATGAGTGTAAGTCTGCCTCCAAAGGATATGTATTGCATTTTCCAGGAAGCCAGTTTTCTTTCAAATTTTTCAATCACTCTATTCCAGATGCCTTGAGACTTGTATGTAGCTCCCAATGGGAGCCCCAGATATGATGTAGGGAAAGATCCCACTTTACAACACATAACCTCTGCAAGTTCATCCAGATTTGGGACTGTGTTTACCAGATAAATGGTGCTTTTCAGCATGTTCATGTGTAGGCCTGAAATAGCTTCAAAGATCATTAGCGTGAGATTAAGATATAGAACTTGTGACTTTACAGCTCCGCAAAAAATTAGAGTGTCGTCTGCATATAGCAGATGCGACACCATCACAGAATTGCCCTCTTCATTGCCCACCTTAAAACCCTCCAGCCAATGGAGCTGGTTAGCTTTGTCTAACATTTTGCTTAGGCCTTCCATAGCAAGAATGAACAAAAAAGGTGACAGTGGATCTCCCTGTCTGAGGACTTTTTGGGGAGAGAAAAACCCAATAGGTCCACCATTGGTTGTAATTGAGTACTTCACTGTGGTAATACGGAATTTAATCCATCTAATCCAGTGTTCTCCAAATCCCATCTTCCCGAGTTTATTAATCAAGTACGCCCAATTGAGTTGGTCAAATGCCTTTTCAATGTCAAGTTTGAAAAGTAGACCAGGTTGCCCATACTTCATCTTTCAATCTAATATTTCATTGGCTATTAGAGTTGCATCAGTGATCTGCCTTGATTTGATGAAAGCATTTTGATGTCCTAAAACTAGCTTCCCTATCACCCCTTTCAACCTCTCTGCTATGATCTTGGAGGCTATTTTATAAACACTGCCAATCAAGCTGATTGGTCTGTAGTCCCTCAATTCAGTGGCTCCTTTCTTAGGGATTAGAGCTATAAATGAGGCATTACAAGACCTGACTAAGTTGCCATTCTGGTGAAAATAATGAAGTGCACCCATGATATCATTCTTTACTATCGCCCATGATTTCTGGTAAAATTCCATGGTGTAACCATCTGGACCTGGAGCTTTATCAGGTGCACAAGCTTTGATAATGTCTAGAACTTCTACCTCTTCAAATGGACTTTCCAGCAACTCTTTCTCTTCTCTAGATAAAGTTGCTACATCTTCTAGCCTTGCTAAAGGTCTCCATCTTTCATTTTCAGTGTACAACTTTTGACAGAAGTCTAAAATCTCACCTCTGATTAAAGCCTTGTCTTCAATGAAATCATCTTCAATTTTCAGTTTGTCAATACGATTATTTCTCATGTTGGAATTGGCAACTTTCTGAAAGAACTTGGTATTTTTATCCCCCTCTTTGAGCCACAAACATCTTGATTTTTGCCTCCAGGAAACTTCTTCTGCTTTGGCCAGTTGCTGAATTTCCATTTGAAGTCTCATCATGCTGGATTTTTCTTCTTGAAAAAGAGTTCTGCCTTCAGATTGTTGTTGCAAAAAGAGAAGCTCCTCTAGGGTTCTTCCCCTCCTAGCTACAGTTCTACCATATTACTCTCTGTTCCAAGTTGTGAGATCTTTTTTTAGTAGCTTCAATTTATTCACCAGTACAAAGTCAAGAGTGCCATTGACTTCATAACTCTGCCACCATGACTTGATCATATCCTGAAAGCCTTCCGTGTTTAACCACATATTTTTAAATTTAAACTAGGATGGATTTAAATCCCAATCCCCACTTTCCAACATGATAGGAGAATGATCCTAGATAACTTTGGGAAGTACAACTTGACTAATTTTTTGAAAAGTATCATTCCATTCTGATGACACAAGGAATCTATCTATTCTTGATGCTTGGATATTCTCCTCTCCTCTGGACCAGGTGAATTGAGCTCCCTGTAATGGTAAGTCTAATAAGCAAAGATCTTGAATCGCATCTAAGAACCTCCTCATGGCCCTTGATCTTCTCAGACAATTATGCCTTTCACTTTCAAACCTACAAACATTGAAATCGCCTCCTATTACCCATTGCTCATCCCAGATTCCTCTAACAGCCCCTAGTTCATTCCATAACTCTTCTCTTTTCCAGTTTGTATGTGGGCCATACACCTCTGTAAAGCATAATCTGAAGTTCTCATTAGTGCTTTCCAGCATGCTTGATATGGAATAAGTACCCTGTTGAATTTCAATATAGTTCCACAGTATTTTGTCCCACATAGTAATTATGCCACCCCTAGTACCACTGGCCTTGAGTTCTGCCCAGCCAACCCATCTTGTGCCCCATATGTGTCTTTCTATAATCCCATTCCAATCTTCCAATTTAGTTTCTTGCAGACAAAGAATATCCGTCTTCCAAACTTTAATTAGTGATTTAATTATATCCCTCTTTCCAATATCATTCAACCCTCCAACGTTTCAGCTAAGGATTTTGATTTTCATCCGAAAAAGACTGATATTACCTCCCCTTACTCTTTTTACCCCCCATCATAATTTACCAAGCATAACAACCTTTTGGCTTTTGTTTCCCCCCTTTTGTTAGGTTTTCTTTTCCCCATATACTTCTGGATCTTCGCTTGGGTTTGTCTCTTTTCCTCCATCCTTATAATCATATCTAGGATTTCATGCTCGAACCTCTTCACATTAACTCTGAATGCCTTGCAAGCTTTCCCCATCACTAGCTTGGTCCATTTAGATGTCTCAAATACTGTAGGACTCTGTAATTGCTCACCAGAATCGTACCAGGCGAGAGAGAGACAATCACTTGCTGATTGTAAAGAGAACTCAGAATCAGAATCACTGATCGGAGACGAAGCAATTTTGGGAAGCAATCTTGGCATGCACGTGGGATAATTCCTATGCTCACCTTCGTCATCAGCTTCCAGATTATGTAAGGATTATTATTCTGTTGATGTTGAATATGATGGACATCGATGACTTTTTTATATTTTTGGGCTTTGTGTTTTGGGCCTTTAGAATAATAGAAAGAATCTATGTTTGGGTCCTTTAAATGAAGGCTTTTTGAAACCCTAGATCTGCTAGTTGAGGGAACCCCAGAATAATTTTGGGGCTTTTCATTAACTGATGGTACAAAGGTAGTGTCTAGGTTTGGGTCCTTTAAATGAAGGCCCATAGAAACCCTAGATCTGAAAGTTGAGGGACCCACATAATAAACTTGGGACTTTGCAATAACTGATGGTACAAAGGGTTCAGATATTTTTGAATTAAAGTGAGGCTTCTCCACATGTACACCCACGTGCTTGTGACCAGAAAGGGAAGCTGTAGGATACGAGGTCCCGATATTTGCAGCTATCGGAAAAGCACCACTGGAACAGCTCTGATCACATTTTTAGGCGAATCTAGGTGTAGCAGAAACTTCATCCACCAAAGAGATTTCAAACTTCCATTCTCCTATATCAAGATTAATCTTACCCGGTGTTATGGCTTCAGTGTTCCTTATGCATATCCTATCCCAGAGAAGATGATTGATGTGTTTTGTATCTTCGTCAACCCCAACATAGCCACCATACAATTCACCAATAGTTTTAAAAGTATCCGGTGTCCAAGCATGAAGCGGGATGCCGAAAGCTTTGATCCATCTGAGTTCTGACCTCTTGCTTGCCAGATCTGTACCGGCCAACGGTATCCACCATTCCAATGACAATCGTCTTCCGTTCCAACGCCATTCACCCACATTGATTATCTCAGCTTCTTCTCTTGAAGAAAACTGAAACAAGAATCTGTTATGAGAGATTGGTGTAATTTTGAGACCAGAACAAACTTGCCATCTGCTAGTAAACCATTTATGTAACACCTCTGATTTTGGGCTGTAGCTGAATGGGTCATTGAAGTAGCCAATCATACAACTCTGCAAAAAGGTTTCTCTCGCCTTTAACTCAGAACATGTTGCTTGAGTCACTACCTTATCCGGCCATTGATATATTCTGGCAGCTTCAACAAAAGGCTTTGTGTGAATATCAGCAAAATGATTGATTTTGCTGTTTGAAGGTTTCCCCAGGAATCTCGATATCTTGTCTGCAATATCTCCCCAACCCCTGTTATGTTCATCTTCCGGAATAATGATTGCCTTGCTTCTATCTCCCCACCCAAGTTTCAATTCTAACAAAATGGCCATAACTGTTGAAGTTCTGATACACTCTGTAAATGTATGTTTGAACCTTCCTTTCCCAACGTCTACATAAGTTCCCTGTACCCCTGGATGCCTGAGTAAGAGATTCACAAACCCATCGCAGATTCTCTTCATCAATGTAGGTTTTGCTCGTAAATCTCCTGTTCCTTTCTATCAGTGTATACCATCTAATTCGTCCTTCATGATTCCCTGCCAATTCAAATGATTTAGAGTCAGATGTGAAGAAAGTTCTTTCCCCCATGGATGGAAATCACTGGTGAAGATTTACACAACATGTTTTAGAAGAGAGAGAGAGAGAGAGAGAGAGAGAGAGAGAGAGAGAGAGAGAGAGGAGAGAGGAGAGGAGAGAGAGGAGAGAGAGGAACCTGCATGTTTCCATGTCTTGGCATCTTTCAGATATCAAGAAGGAATTAACTTTTTTTATTTTCAAAGTTGCCCTTGGAGTAAAGAGCTAGCCTAGGAATATTTGTTGTAATTCCAATGAACACATTAAGGTTAATATGGTCAATTTCATTCTTAATTAATGTTAAAAGATGAATTTCTTAACATGTGTGAAAATAGTCAAAAAATCAATTAAAATGGACCAGAGGGAATACCATCTATCTCCGACAAGCACAAGTTTCGAGTATATGTGTCCACTAAGTATAGGTAGAGGGAAAGAAATTATCTACTATAGGTATCGGAATTTGAACCGTAGGTTTCTGCATTTTCATTCACTACATTAAACTAGCGTTTGGCCATAGATTTTCAAATTTATTTTGAAAAATCTGATTTGGGTGAAGTTTGGTTTGACGATGAAAATGTGTTTGGACATACGTTTTCAAAATATTTCCCAACTTTATTTTGGAAAAACATGTATAAAATTCCCAAGTTTTGGGATTTTGGCCCAAAATCAGCAATTGGGGTGATTTTGGAATTTGGGATTTTGCCAAAATATATTTATGGCCAAACATGAGTTTGCCAAATAAATCCCAAATTTATTTTGACAAAACTCATGGCCAAACGGGTCCTAACTGTTAGCCCACTCTTAGGTGTGACTCACTTTGTTATTGAGTCGAGTCCATCCACGAGAACATTACTCCCTCCGGTCCAAAGTAAGTGATTTTTTTTGTTGTTTTCACACATATTAAGAAATTTACCTTTTAATGTTAATTATCAATGAAATTGACCATATTTAACCTTTACTATCTCTTCACATAAACACTCCTAACACATACTCCAACATTATTTACTTCAAGGGGAATGTAGGGGAAAAAAAAATTCATTCTTGAAATCTGGAACAATCACTTATTTTGGACCACAAAAGAAAAACTAAAAAATCACTTATTGTGAACATGAGGGAGTAGTATGTTATTAAGTCCGAGTTTTGGTTCTTAAAGGGGTTAAAATGGGTCTTCAGATCTATTTGTCAAGGCGAATGGACGAACCTTGAACGAGAAATGATATAGGTTTCTGTAGCAGTTTATCGCAGAGGTTGCTACTGCCCACAAATATTTCTATCTCAGCTGAAAGCTTGAAATTGACAACAAGATGCTGAAATCATAAGTCACTTCTTTATAGATAGGCTGACTGCAACAAGCATAAAAAAAAAAAAGAGACGTAACGTGCACGAAGAAGCCAATAGAATTCAACATATAATATATATACATAAACAATTAATTTTGAGCATATGTATGCAATATAATTTTATCGACGAAGGGGTTTCAGAACCTCCTTACACCCCTTAGTTCCTGCCCTGGAAGGCACGTCTATTAATTTTGGCTCGAACTACATATAAAATTGAAAATATTTCAAGACATATATGTATTAGACGTACACCATTGTTACAAAGAAACAGTCAATCTAGTGCTCGCAGACTTTGAATACTAGATTCATGGACGGAGCTAGAGTGTCGAGAGCGAGTTCGGCCGAACTCCAGTAGTTTTGGTTAGAATCAAGTGCTTGTCTTAAAAAGTTCATTGAATACATATTAACCCAGTTACTTAAGAGGATTAAAATCTCGAACCCATGAGCTTAAAATTCTGGCTCCGTCTCTGCCCGAATATGCTAACTTGCTAGAATAATCAATCTAGTATATTATCAACCAGAGACGCTACCACTCAATAGCTGAAACAATATTAAATACCCATTCCATAAAAGAAACCAAAGCAAATAAAGAAACAATTGAACACAATATTTGGATTTTACCAAAAATTATTACTGAATTATGTGCATGTTGCAGTGGATTTCATCATTGTTCACTCCACTGTTACAAGAAAGCTAAAATTAACTCAAACAAGGTGCAATATATATATTGCCATAGAACTAATCAATTTTCCACTATTATTAGTTTTTTCTATTTTTGTTCTACTTATTAATAACAAATCACATCTAAAAGTTGTGGAGAATAAATGCAAGAAACTCAAAGTGAGTGAGAGAATCCTAGAACAAACAAGAATAGAACAAAGTGTTGACAATGGTATCAACTTGATCAGTCAGAAAGCAAAATGTAGGACCAGAAGGATTCAAAATGAGCATAAAATGCAAGCACTAAAAGCCACATTCTTAATCTTATAGCTACTCAAAGTGCAACAACCATACCATGCTTCAAAGTATAATACATACTTTATGAATTGTGACTGACAAAGTGGAGGAAGCCCGTCTTTGGACCATAGAACATGCTAGTCTCCTAACTTTCACAACAAATGGCTACTATTGACTTACCTTTTTTTTTTCTTCTCAGCTTCGAAATGCTTTAAGAATCTCTATACTCAACTTTGATAAGATTTTAACTTTGTTGCGCAGACTCTCCAAAAATGTTATCGCACTCGTGTCGGGTCCTCTAAAGTTGCACTACCTTTTGAGGATCCGACACGTACCCGGTGACATTTTTGGAGAGTCCGAGGTGAATTTTAAGACCCAATCTCAAAGTAGTGCCACACTCTCTTGCAATGAGAATCCTTAACTTAAAAGGATCATAAAAGATGTAGTTGTATTTTCCTTAGCCTGCCAAAATTGTGAAGAGCCAAAACTAGATACTTATGTTGAATAAAGACAGCATCTTCACGCATCTATGCATAATATATGGTGTTTTTTTTGGGAACATAATTTGTGCTAAAGGCTTAATTATCTGACTTTTTTGTTTTCTATACTTTCTATTATCTCATGGTTCCTATGCATGTTAAGCTCCTATAGAATATGAAAGTAATAAGAGACCATTAGATAGTGATTAGTACTTACCTAGTTACCTTGATCCATTAAAAGAAAGATCTTTTATGCCGTAGAAAGATCTTCTAAGTCTTCTACTACAACCATTTTTATAGCCAGGCAAGGCATATACGTATTGATCTTTACTTTTGAATAATCCTAGAGACCTTTTTTTCTTAGTGAAGATTAACTCTTTGTTAGTAATCTGTATTTCTATAAAATAAATTAAACAGTAAACTTTTTGAAAATACAGAAACAGGAAGTTAGAAGAACCAAAACGTCAAAATAAATTCTGAAAAATAGTATAGGAATAAATCGAGCCCACTGAATACACAGTGTGTCCTTAAGGAAATTATTCCCCTCAAGTACCCGAGGTTGTGGAATATATCCTCTCAGGATAGAACGATTTAACTCACCAGCGTATCGGTACCTAAAACACCGGTGATCGGCGAACCATTCGATGGTCGTAAAACACACTGGAATATTTTGTGCAGAAGAAGAAGAAGAAGAAGATCAGAAAATTTAGTAAGTAAAAATTCTCAAGGCATATTTATAGCCAATTTCGTACTGTTTCTGAAAAGGTTTTGCAACCTTTCAGAACAGCCATAGCTGTTGGAACAGGTGTGAATCCTTTCAGAGCATCCATAGCTCTTTGAGCAGGTGTGAATATTGCTGGAAAATTAAAAACGAATTTAAAATAATCCGGAAAAAAAAAACGGTCCGGGCCGGACCGGGTCGCGGGTCATTCCGGATTTGAATTTTTCGTTAATTAATTTAATTAAATAATTTGAAAGGAATTTTGTCCAAAAAAGATTAAATAATCAATCTTTGACCAAAGTCGAAGTCGAGCGAGCGACGATGACGGCGCGAGGCTTGCCTTCTTCTCAACTCTTTAAGAGCTAGAAGAAGAGCTTCTCTATATATACACATAGATTTTTTTTCCTTCTTCCAATGAGGGACAAAGTGCACTAATTCAAAATTTCAGTTCTCTCCATTTCTTTTCCCACCATTTCATTCACTCTCTTTAAGCTCTACCAAGCTTAAAATTAAGCTACACTAAACTTAAAATTAAGTTATACTAACCTTAAAGACCAACACTCTTAAGATTTAAAATTAGCTACAAATGATTGTGCCACTGTGACTTCTGTATATTAATTGTAATGCTGGTATTCTATAAGGCGGCAATGGGCGAGTGGACGGCTTATGATCGGGCAATGTAAGTAACGTGGTCATGGACTAACCAAGAGAAGGCTGCATTTTGGCATGTGCATTATACGTGTATGTCGAGTTATGTTATATTGTTTTGTAAAATAATATAAATATCATTACAACAACTGTGAATAAATAATATGCAAGAAAGAATAAATATAGGTTTTAGTGAATGATCAAAGTAAATCGTCATGTGGCTGCTTATTTTGAGGTTAAGATAATTGGATGTCATCTGAACCTAAAAAGCTTAACAATAAAAGTTTAATCAGATTACACATGATGTCATTAATAAAGACAATATGAATAAATAAAAAATATAATATAAATTTAAAATGATATTGCCTCCTCATCAATCAATTTTAAAGACCTAAAAATACCTTTGTGTTTTGAACTTCTGTATGGTCATATTAAGCCTCTTCTAATTACTACTAGTTCTTTTATATGAATATTTTGTGATTTGTTATAAGGTACATATGGTTTTGCTAATTCTGCTTTAATTGCCGGCCATTTTGATCGACTGAATCTGAGCTATGGGTGTCATTTTGACATGTTACGACCCGATCGGTCGTTTTGATTATTTACATTTCGTTCAGCTATTTGAAGTCTTGAGTAGCTTCGTATGATGTATTATGACTTGTGCGAATCGTCGATTTTGATTTTCATGTGTTTCAAAATTAGTTTGGAAGAATGAATTTCACATTTGAAGATTTAGAGTCGGAAGAGTTGACCAAGTTTGACTTTTTCGCATTTGACATCCGATTGGAGTTTTGATGGTTCCATTAGGTTCGGAATGTGATTTTGGACACAGGTGCATGCCCGGGTTTGCATTTGGATATTTTAAGAAGGTTTCGGCGCTAATTGGCGAAAGTTAAAAATTTGAAGATTTGGAAAGTTCATAAGTTTGATCAAGAGTTGACTTTGATGATATCGGGTTGGGATTGTGGTTCCGGGAATTTGAGTAGCTTCGTTATGTCATTTGGGACTTGTGTGCAAAATTTGAGCTAATTCCGAGTTAATTTGATTTGTTTCGGCACGAGTTTTGGAGTTCATTAAGTTCGATTTGAGGTGTGATTCGTCGTTTTGATATTGTTTTGTTTGATTTGAGGCGTCGAATAGGTCTGTGTTGTGTTTCGGGACTTGTTGCTATATTCCGACGGGGTCCCGGGGTTCAGGTGAATTTTAGATAGGTTTCAGATCATTTTGGCACCGCTGTGTTGTGCTGATTTCTGGTGTTACAGTTCTTCATCGCGTTCGCGATTAATTAACCTCATTCGCGTAGGTTGTGGGGACTGGTATCCTTTATGCTCGCATTCTATTCTACACATTCGCGCAGTCTTTGGCTGAGCTGGGCTGTCGATGGCCTCTTCTTCGCGTTCGCGACGTTTCTACCACGTTCACATAGTTGTGTCTTCTATATGTATCGCATTCGCGATGCGTGTGCCGCAAACGCGTAAAGATATTTGTGGCAGCGTATGTTTGTGCATTGCAATCACGAGGGCACTACCGCGATCGTGTAGAGTACCACTGGGTAGTGCATATAAGTACTCTATTTTTGGACCTTGAGTCATTTTATCATATTTGGAGATACGAAGCTCAGATTGGAGTGAATGTTGTGGTGATTTTTACCATATGGATTGGGGTAAGTGTTCTCTACTCGGTTTTGATTATATTTCATGAATTTATCTTCATTTTTAGTAATTGATTATGGATTTTAAAGAGAAAGTTGGGGCTCTTTGTCTAAAGTTTCACAGAGTGAAATTTTATGTTTTGAACATTGATTCAGAGTCGGATTTGAGTGAAACTAGTATGGTCGAACTCGTAATTGAATGAGTTTTCGGATTTTATGAGTTTCATCGGGTTTCGAGGTGCGGGCTCGAGTTTGACTTTTTGGTTGAATTTGGGCTTTTGATAAAAGATTAAACCTTTATCGATTGGGTTTGCTTCCTTTGGCATTATTTGATGTTCTTAAGTTGCATTTGTCTAGTTTCGAGCCGTTCGTAGGTCGGTACACGCGGGATGGCATTTCTAGAGTATTGTTTGGCTTTCTCGGTTTTGGATTCGGCTTGTTCAAGGTAAGTAGCACTTATAAACTTCGTGTTGAGGGTATGAATCCCTGAATATACATGTAATGTCTTGATATTGAGGTGACGCACATGCTAGGTGACGGACGTGTGCACCGTATGAATTATGACTCGGTTGATTATGTGATACTTCGTTTGGGTCGTAATAAGTTGGTATCATAGTTCTAGGTTTATAGGTTCTAAGAGTCATGAGCAAATGTCTAGTAGAGTCTTGCGGATCGGTATGATGACGTCCATACCTATCTTCGAGAGGCTATAGGGTATTTAGGATAAACTTCACATCTTTCTTTTCTTATCATGCTATATTGATTCATCTTGAAGCGTATCTCTTTGAATTCTTTCCACTCAGTCATATGCGCATGTGAGCGCCAGGTATCAGCTCTACATCGACGGTTTGTGGTGTTTTCTATGTTTTGGTAATTGGCCAGTCTGGAGGACTTGAGGCTGGGTTTTGAGTATAGCTTGAGCACGGCGATTTCGGTTGTGTGACCATGTGCTTTTGGAATTATATGTCAGGTAGTTTTCCTATGCGTGGAATTTTTGCTCGTTGAGTGATTTGATAGATATATGATGAGTAAGATGTGACTGCGGGAACTGTTCAGATGATTTGAATGTGATGAAAGAGCTTGCCTGGCATGTAAAAAGGAATATTGGGTTCTTGATTTCTTTCTTGATGTGATGTATAATCTCAAGTTATGAGTGTATCGAAGGATCTTTCATGTTGTTTAATTGTGGAACGAATTAGATTCTCAAGGCTTGTTGATGAGTACGGACTCAGGAAAATTAGGTGATTACGTAGTAGTTGTGGCTATGAAAGTGTATAGAGAGATATCAGTTTAAGGCTAAGCAAGTGGCTTATCACCTGCGGGGTAATCTACAGATGTGTGATCCTTATGATGTTGTATTGAGGGTTTCTTTTCTAACAATGGGTTATATTTGTGCGATTGAGTTTGGATCGGTTGTAATAGTTGACCTGGCCATCATGAGGATGAATGCGAGATTTGCAGATGATTTGAGGTATTAGATGGTTTGTGTTACACGAGCTTATGAAGGATTTGGTTGAATCTCACTGCGGTATTAAGGCAGTAGTGGGATATGGTTATTGTAAGTTATCATATGTTTTATTCCATGTCTTTGAGCCAAGTGGGGGAGTCTGCTATCGACGAGTTGATTGCACGGTTATGTGTTGTATCCGTTTCGGTTTGAGGCATACTTATGGATCGGTTATGACTTGCAGAGGTTGGTTTGAGTATGACTTGAGCAAGGAATTTCTGGATGCCTGATGTATTACACTTTATGGGCATATGGGAATCATGTAATGATTGAGTTGTTATTCGTGAGGGATGTAGTGCGCGCGGTGTAGGAATTTGCTCGGTTTCATCAAGGCGAGGTTACTTCTTTGGATGTTGTCGTGCTAATGGGGCACAATTCGTTCAGCCTTTTTGGGGCGGTGCGAATGTGATTTGAGCAGAGTGGAGGACTCTCGAGAAGGTTCTAATGGATTCAAGATTTATATATAGCAATTGAGAATTTTCCGGATTTGTATATGGCTAGAATCTCAGATTTGAATTAGATGGTGTCGAGACTCACAAAATTTCTATATCATTATGAATTCTACATTTCAGTATCAGGGAGGTAAAGGAAATATTTTTAGGTTCACATAAGGTCTCTTCGGAGTGCGTGTCATGACCCAAACCGGAGGGCCGCGTCAGGCACCTGGTGTCTTACTCAACCGAGTACCAATGTAATGTATCTTTCTTATCACACCATTATGGGTAAATGGGTCATAAGGGACGTCATGAGATAACTAGAATAAAATATATGGGAATACTCGACATAGGACGACCCAACATAATATCGAAACTTATACATGTGACTTACGGATCTATAAGGCCGACATGATCATTAGTACACTCAAAACATAGGCCAATAAGGTCATACAAGTATCCATACACATGACATCTATCTACAAGCGTCTAAGAGTACATAAACATAATAAAGGTCGGGACAAGGCCTCACCATACGAATCAATAAATATCCAAATCATACTGACCAAATAGGCAACTCCAGAGCAAGTGGAGTGCACATACACCTTTTGCTAAGCTGATAGCCTACTAGGAGGACTATCAACCTGTCTATCGGGACCTGCGTGCATGAAATGTAGCATCCCCAAGCATAAGGGACGTTAGTACAAATAATGTACCAAGTATGTAAGGCATGAAAAGTAGTATATAAAAGGCTAGAAAGAAACATGGAGTAAAGAACCCAATCTGTAAGTCTTAATAGCTCTGTGAATCATGAAATATTTATAATGTCACGCATATGAGTATAAATATCATATCGCGCATAGGTATATTCGTACATAACATCATCAAGTCTATGAGGGCATCTGATCTCGTCCAATTTCACTCCTCTATTTGAGGTTATGAAAACGGTCGAAGCAATAGTAATACCCAACAATAGTCGGGGTCGATTTTTACAGGGATCTATATGAATGGGAGTTAGTAGTATATATCGTAGCATGTGAGTTTGTATATCTAAATTTGCACTTCTGCAAAGTTTGGTTGTTTGAAAATCTAAAATACACTACGATTGCAATTTAAAGAATGAAACTAGAAAATTATTTTTGTTGTTTTCAAATGCTATAAAAGTCCTAGGACTATAACCTTCACCTAGGTGTTTTCCAAATGTGTTGTAAACTTTAAAGCTTGTTTTATTGGTCGGGGTGTATTATAGTTATCAATACTCGGATACCCACTCAATACCTCTCGGTCATAGAGTGATTTTGCCCAATTTGTTTTTTTTAAGTCTAAATGGGTATTAAACAAAATAGTTGAATAAAAGCTCAAGTCGATTTTTACTATCTCTAGGTTCAACTCTTTAATGGGGCGTATCAATCCTCAATTGACCCAATTTCTTGTTAGCCAAGTTTTCCTAGACTAAGTCTCTCTTTCTCAAGTAGAGACCAAGTCAAATAGGCATGAACTAATGTTTGTAACCATTACTTCTTCAAATAAAAGCAAGTACAAGGCTAAATAATAAACACTCAACCATAAACAAGCAATAAATCAAACACCTAATAAGTTTACAAACAAGGGTTGGGTCACAACCCTAGTGAAAATTTAGCTACTTACGCTAAACTAGAAGAAATAGGAGAAAAAAATGATAATTAAACCCATATTGATAATTAAAATGACAAAATCTATGTTCAAATAATTCAAAATAGAAAAAACTACTAAAATGAGTAAAAGAAACCGTCTATTGTAGCAGATGATGTCAAAAGTTGACCTAAAAAAGTGAAACTCTTCTATTTATACATAGCTGGAATTTTCAAACAAAAATGCCCTTTTGGAGGTTCTGCGGCCGCACAATTCCTTGTGGGGTCCGTACTTTTCTTCAGCTTGACAAGATTGGAAATCTGCGGCCGCATAATTCTGATCTGCGACCGCACTGCTCTCTTTCTACGGTCCGCACAATTTTGAGTGATGCCACACCTTGCTCTTCTACGGTCTGCACAAATGTGAGTGCGGCCACATAGGTCTTCTTTTGCGGCCGCACAATAATTGTGCGATCCGCAGTCTGAGATGCACATTCTCTGAACTTTTGCTCTGACTCAGCTTCTGCGGCCGCAAAATTCATATGCGGACCACACTTTACACATTTCTCTGATGGAAATTTCTTCACAACCTGCGGCCGTAGATGATATTCTGCAGTCCGCACTTCTGAGCTCTTGTGCCTGTTTTATTCTTTGAGTCCAGATTACTCCGTCTTGAATTATATTTCATCTCGAGAGATCATCTTCCAATTTTCCTTCAATTAAGTACATTTCATCAGTTTTTGGGAACACAATTAAGCGCTTTTGGACTAAAACGAAAGCTAACATGCGCTAATAAGTAGTCAAAATCCCCACTTATCAACTCCCCCAAACTTAAGGTTTTGCTTGTCCTCAAGAAAATAAAGTAATTCACACCTCCACATGTTAAGAGCTATTCCAGCTAATCAAAGGTGAGTTATTCACACATCAATTGGGACCAACAATTACCCACACCACTTATGAAACATCAACAAGGCAACAAGTTAAACTTTTAAGCACATATAGTTCTAGTGTGACACTTGAGCATCAGAGTTGACTTTGTTCATCAAGGAAGATGGATCTGCCATGTAGGTCACTGTGGATCCCAAACTTCTCCTCATCTACTCTCTGTTTTCCTATCTCACTTAAGAATATAGCACTCAATCCAAAGATTCGTGAAAGGGTCACTTATCTCTCTCAAAAGAATATCGCAAGTACGGATTTAAGTACCATAGGCTTTCCCCTCATGTAAATCACCACTAATATAAGCTCACTCGGCTTGAAATCATGTAAGGCTTTTTCGGAATGCAATGAAGGCTTCTGGACTAAGGTTGGATATGCTATGATAGAACAAGTTCATCTTTCCTTAAGCACTCCATTTTCTTTTATCGGCTCATGCTTTGCCAACTCTTTGAAGAATTTTTTTTCTTAGGGGAACTAGAGAGATTTAGCATCACTCTTTTTGGTCGTGATATTCATTTTCTCCTTCTTTGGTCTCTCCATGCTTTGCACATTACTTTTCTTTGAATCCCTTCAACTCTTCGACTTATTCACTTTCTTTTTGCCTTTTTTTTGTTCTTTCTTTTTCTTGCCTTTACTTCTCTTCATTTCTTTTCTCTTTTTCCTTGATACCTGTTTCAAACTCCTTGTATCTCCCCAAAAATTACGTTTTTAGCCTATTATTTCCCAAAAGTGTTAAGGAAAGCTCGGGTGCCAAGAGAGGGGTCACGATAAAACGGGTAAAGGCTTCTGACATGGTTATCAAATGAGAAGGGTTTTAGGATCAAATGGGTTGACCATGGATAACAACTTTGGTGGGCATTGGAAAACTTCAAGCGGGTCAAGGAGAGCCTACAATCACTTCTCAAGCCAAGCAAAACTTAAAATTTTGCCTCGAAACACATTCAGGGAAAGTTCTAGACAATTCGCACGGGTACGTGGACTTGCAACAACAACATCTCACCTCTCAAGCAACTTATTGTTAAAAAGGATAGCGTTGAGGGCCCACAACAACCATATTCAAGATTGAAAATCACTATGATTTGACTAAACCACTCGATGATTTCTAAGTCAGCACAAGAGTCAAAAGGGTCACTAACTAAAGCTATTTCTTTCCCAAAAACCTTGTTTTTTTAACCATAAACACGTAGTTAAGTGTGTTGGTACCAAGTGAAGAATGTTTGAAATTTCGAGCATGACTCAGTTAGGTCTTTTTATTCATCATTACTACTATCATTGCCTAAACATAAAAAATGGACTCAATCCCTCAAGAAGACTGTCACGCCATCCATCGTTGGGAAGTGTCACCCGGTTCACACAAAAAAAACACCTTTGGAAAGAACCATGGCATTAAGAAAACCAAAGGCTTATTATCCACTAAAACATAAAAAGAAGCTATTAAATCAAAACTAAGCTACTAATTCAAAAGGAAGACAAACATACAGAAAAAGAAGCTAATAAAGAAAAAATCTCTTAAAAGCTAAACGAATATACATAATGAGGGATAAGAGAGAATATATACATAATGAGAAAGAAGAAGAAAATAGTAATAAGTTAATTACATGCCAAATGTGTCATAATAATCAAAATACAGAACCAGAATCATTAAGATGTCAAAGAAACTCCAGCCCCCCCCCCCCCCCCCCCCCCCCCCCCCAAACAAAAATGAGCATTGTCCTCAATGTTTATCAACATAAGAGTAAAAGAAGGGTGAAAGTGAAGAAAACTACATATGACTCTGTGGCCATCTCTATGTCCACAGCAGTGGAACTGACCTCAGCTTCATCCAATTGGTTCTCATCATCCTCAACTCTGGGAGTGGCTGGGTTGGTGAACATTTGATGGACTGCCTTGGTAGTGTTAACAGCAGTGTCTGGCTCCTCAGACTGGCCAGATGGTGATGTAGGTGCTGTGGGAGTTGGGTCTGGGTGACGTGGGTCTATCAACATATCAAATGGAAGGTCTCTGACTACTGCAAGCTGTGTAACTTGGCTCTAAAGTTCGTCCACTAACTTCTTAGTTGCCTGTCGCTTTCTCATTTTCTTTACCTTTCTGCCCAATTCTTCGATCACTGCCCCATGTTGTACCAGAGTGGCCAATAGTGTTATGGTTGTCCAGGATCTTCTTCAAGGTTTCTTCGACTGTGGGAGGAATCTGGGGTGCCGACATAGATGACTGTGTTGCAACATGACCGGATATGTTAGAAAACTTTGCAGTAGCTGTCTCAATCCATTTGTTAAGGCTCGCCAAAGTTTGGGACACTCGCAGCACAGATAGTAGAGCAGAAGGCATAGGCACTGGCTTCAAACCCGAGGAGGGAGGAACTGAGGCTGAAGGTGGATGTATGATAGCTGCACTGGCAGATGGTTGTGCTGAAGTGAAGGGCATATTTGCTGACTCTGCAGCTACAACCGAAGGCTCATCAGACTGGCCTACGGTAGTAGTCGACTGGCCCTTTCTCTACGGGTTCTTCGGATCAACCAGAGAACACCAAGAGAAAGGGCTTCTTTGCCCAAACCTTCGTGTCAAAATCCCTGGGCTCTACCCGTGCATCTGTAAGGTACTCAGTGAGGGTGTTGGGATACGGGTAGGATGTATCAGCCTACCTGCGACCATTGACATGTTGGCCGACATCACAGCACCTACATTGATCGGGTACCGGCCATAATAGAGGCGTCTAGAACAACTCGTGGAATAGATTTCTCTTACCAAATACTCGTTGGCGTCCACAACTGACTGGGTGAACCATATCTACCATTTTCTCTCTCAAAACTGCCTCAACACTTCTAGATTGTGCTTGTCAAGATCTTTGAGTTGGTATTGTCGCTCAAGAGTGAGGGATCTCACTAGCTACCACTCACGAAAGCTGGTGAAGGCAGCTAAGCTCACAAAACGGTCCTCCAGACCTCTTTCTTCTTCGACCTCTCAAGGCCGACAATTTTAGTATTACCCCCTCGACCATCGTCTGGAATATCATCAACAGCAGCTGCTGGTGACTCAGGGACAGGTGTAGCAGAGGGCTCTAAATCCTGACTTGCACCTTTTGAACCCTTGGAAGTGCTATGCAAGGATGAAGGTTCATCTCGGAGTTGATACCTTCCCTGTGGTTGCTGTGGTTGTGATTGAATAGGAGGTTGCTCTTTCACTGAGTCGTCTTACGATGCTTCCCGAGATGGGGAATATGAACTTGATTTGGAGGGCTCGGGCTGTCTTCCTACGCCTGCTATAGCTTTCTTGCTGACTACCCTTTGGAGGGCAAGGAGTAAAGTGATTTTGCCTCTACCTCTGGAAGGTTCACCCCTCCCCTTTGAAGTGTCACCACTGCGATGAGATCTAACCATTTTCTGTAACAAGCAACATCAGAAGTCAGTTTTAATTCAATTGTACACAGGGAATATATCACATTTCAGAACATGAGTGCAAGGTGGGGAAGTGCGATCCGCACAATTACAAGTGCGGCCGCAGACTGGGTTGTGCTTGCCACACAATTTGGAAGTGCGGCCGCAGAGATGGAATTGCGGTCCTCATAATTTTGAGTGCAACCATAGAATTGAAGTGTGGTCCGCACACTTCCCATTGCGGCTGCACATTAGACTTCCCAAAAGTACCAAATCTCTGATGACAGAGATTGGTGTGATCTATGGCCGCACACACTTTTCTACGGGCGCGATGGAATTTATGAGATCCACACAATTTCAAGTGCGGCCGAAGAATCATGCTTCTCATACAGTACCCTAATCTTTATTTCTATGGATCGTACAATTTCTTGTGCAGCCACAGATTTCAAACTACAGTCGATCAGATTCTAAGGGTTTACAATTTTTTTCTTGCAAAAATTGACATGATATTAACAAGTAAGCAAGCAAATCAGTTTACCCAATCCCCAGAAATTAATTAGTAGTTGACCCATTACAGATTAGCCCCCGCATGGTATTGAAATTGAAATCTATTTGACAAATGGCCTAAACTACCTAAAAAATGTAAAATAAACTAACAAAAATTTAAAAATTCTATGTGTAATTGAAGCATACCAGAAGGAGTACAACTAAATGATCACATATATGGATGGAGTGTGATATATGATTTAGCATATGATTTCAAAGTATTAGAGTTTAGAGTGCTCAGAGAGGGAAAACTCGTACAATAGCCCAAGGCTACTATTTATACTTACACGCGGACTTGGGGAATCAAAGGAGAAGTAAGGCCACATAATTCCTTCTACAGTCCGCACTCTGTTACCTGAAGGCTCAAAGGCCTTTGTTGATTTGCGTCCCGCAAAATTTGTGGTGATACCACAGATTTGAACTACGGACCGCATTTCGATGTGGAGTCGCAGACTAGATAATTCCCTGACAGACCAAACTTCAGAGAGTTTGCATTTTCCCTTCCATGTTCTGCGGTCCGCACGAGAATAGTGCAGTTGCATTTGCCTTCTACTGTAGCATTTAGAATTGTGCTTTCCTCACTTTTTCCACACTTTAGCCAATTTTTCTGAGCACAGTTCCTGTAAAGCACACTCATTCCTGCAACACGCTTCAAATCCAGTTAGTACAAAATAACACCTATCTACAAAAGAAGAAAAGAAAAAAAAAAGACAAGGGTTTCCTCCCAAGAAGCGCCTGCTTTAACGTTGCGACACGATGCAGATTACCATCACTTCAAGTGCATAACTGCGACCATGTGGCCATCATCAGCTTGTCCCAAATAATGCTTCACCTGGTGACCATTGACTCAGAATACCTCATCATTTTTTTTCTTCAAGTCCAATGCACCAAAAAGTGTCACACCCACAATTTCAAAGGGACCGCTCCATTTGGATTTCAGCTTTTCGGGGAACATCTTCAATCGCGAGTTGAACAACAAAACAAGATTGACCACCTTGAACTCCTTATTTCGGATGTATTTTTCATGAAGGTACTTCATTCTCTCTTTGTACAAGGACGAATTTGCATATGCATGGTACCAGAACTAATCCAATTCATTCAAATGTGCAACCCGCAAATTGGCGACTGCATCCCAATCAAGATTTAACTTCTTTAAATCCCACATGGCATTTCTATCAAGTTCCATTGGAAGATTACAAACACCAACTGGCATGGAGACATCCCGATAGGAGTTTTGAAAGCAGTCTGATAAGCCCACATTGCATCATCAAGCTTCTTTGACCAGTCTATCCGGTTAACATTCATTGTTTTGGACAAGATATTCTTTATCTCCCGGTTGGAGACTTCCACTTGACCGCTAGATTGATAAGGATTAGGAGTCGTAACTTTATGAGTGACACCATATTTTCCAAGCAAAGTGTCAGAAGCCTTGTTGCAAAAATGCAACCCCCAATTGCTTATAATTGACCGCGGAGTACCAAATCTTGTGAAAATATTCTTCTTCAAAACGCTACAACACTTCTCGCTTCATTGTTGGGTAGAGAAATAGCCTCAACCCATTTAGACACATAATCAACGATCACCAAGATGTAGGTGTTTCCACAAGAACACACAAAAGGACCCATGAAGTCAATACCCCAGACGTCTATGATATCAATCTCCAAAATGGTAGTGAGAGGAATTTCATTCTTATTCGGGATCCCTCTGGCCCGTTGGCATTCATCACATCATTTCACCATATCACTTGCATCTTTGTAGAGAATGGGCTAATAGAAACCGCAACTTAGCAGTTTAGTCATCGTTCTTGCTCCGCCATGGTGACCACCATAAGGCAAAGAATGGCAAGCCTCAAGAATAACATTTTGCTCTTCATCCCGTGCACACCTTCTAATTACCCCATCCATGCAAATCCTAAAGAGGTAAGGCTCGTCCCAATTATAATCTTGACAATCTCGTTTAAGCGTCTTCCTTTGATTTGAAGAAAACTCATTCGGGATGATTCCATACACAAGGAAGTTTTCTAGATCGGCGAACCATGACATCTCCTTCATTGAAATGGCCAAGAGTTTCTCATAATGGAAGGAGTCATTGATTTCAAGGCCATCATGCGACATCCCCTCCTCCTACAAATGAGGCAAGTGGTCGGCCACTTGATTTTCACTCCCTTTCAGATCTTGAATGTCAATATCAAAATCTTGCAACAATAGCACCCATCTCATTAACCTAGCTTTCGAATCTTTCTTGCTCATAAGATAGCGAAGTGCCGCATGATCCGTATGAACAATAACCTTTGCACCCGTCAAGTATGGGCGGAACTTCTCAAATTCAAACACAATGGCAAGAAGCTCTTTTTCAGTAACGGTGTAATTTACTTGGGCATAATTCATGGTCTTATAGTAGACCGGATGAAAATTCTTGTTGACACGCTGCCCCAAAACTGCTCCAACCGCTACATCACTAGCATCGTACATGAGCTCAAAAGGAATACTCTAATTAGGAGTGGTGATAATGAGAGTTGTTGTCAACTTGAAATTTAGCAATTCAAAGGCTCAATGCAATCATCATTGAAGTGAAACTTAGCATCCTTCTCTAAAAGCTTGCACAAGGGGTTTACCACTTTAGAAAAATCCTTTATGAAGCGCCGATAGAACCCCGTGTGACCCAAAAAACTTCTCACGCCTTCACTGATGTTGGAGGTTGAAGTTTAGAAATCACCTCTATCTTCACCTTCTCGACCTCAATGCCCTTCTTCGAAATTTTGTGGCCAAGGACAATGCCCTCCTCGACCATGAAATGACATTTCTTCTAATTCAACACCAAGTTCGTTTCTTTACACCTTGCCAATAATTTATTCAAATTTGCCAAGTAGTCATCAAAGGAATCCCTGGATACCGAAAAGTCATCCATGAAGACTCCAAGGTAGTCCTCTACCATATCCGTAAAGATCGCCATCATACACCATTGACGAGTAGCTGGTTCATTGCATCAGCCAAATGGCATTCGCTTGAAAGCGAAAGTGCCACAGGGACAAGTGAAAGTTGTTTTCTCTTGATCTTCCGGGGCAATAAGGATTTGGTTGTAGCCCGAATATCCAACTAGCAAGCAATAGAATGCACGGCCGTCCAACATATCAAGCATTTGGTCAAGAAAGAGGAGTAGAAAATGGTCTTTCCTTGTCACTTTGTTTAGCTTCCGATAGTCCATACACAGTCTCCACCCGGTCACCGTTCTTGTTGAAATCAACTCATTCTTATCATTGGTGGTCACAGTTATGTCCCCCCTTCTTCGGAACACATTGCACCAGAGAAGTCCATGAACTGTCACAAATGGGGTAGACAACCCCAACATTTAACCACTTTATGATCTCCTTTTTATCCACATCTTGCATGGCTTCATTGAGTCTCCTTTGTTGTTCAATGAAGGATTTGGAATCTTCCTCTAAGTTAATCTTGTGCACGCAAAATGCAGGGCTTATTCCCTGAATATCTACCAAAGTCCATCCAATAGCTTTCTTCCTCTTGTGGTGCACCACCAATGTAGAGTCAACCTACACGTTAGTCAAACAAGAGGAAAGAATAACCGGTAAAGTAGAACAAGGGACAAGCAATTCATACCTGAGATGTGGAGGCAATGGTTTCAACTCCAAAATAGGAGGCTCTTCAATTGAAGGCTTTGTTGGGGGAGTTTTCCTATTCTCAAGATAAAGGAAAATTTCTGAGGTGCATAGTTGTACGACCCCATTCCTTGCAAAGAATTAACACATTCCATGAAGACAACCATCTCTTCATCATCAAAATTTAGCAAGACGGCCTCCAACATGTCAACCACATTAATCGTGGAACTTGTATCATCAATAATCACATCGGTCACCAAGTCCACGAACGAACACACTTCATTGCTATTTGGTTACCTCATAGATTTGCACACGTGTATCACTACCTTTTCATCATCCAACTAGAAAGTGAGTTCTCCGGCTCCACATCAACAAGAGCATTCCCCGTATCAAGGAAAGGTCTACCAAGAATAATCGGGACCTCATAGTCCACTTCACAATCAAGAATAACAAAATCCGCCGGGAGAATGAACTTGTCAACTCGAACCAATACATCCTCAATCATCCCTAACGGTCTTTTCATTGTACGATCAGCCATTTGTAATCGCATAGATGTGGGCCTTGGTTGCCCAATTCCCAATGTCTTGAAAACCAAATAGGGCATCAAATTAATACTCGCCCCAAGATCACAAAGAACTTTTGCAAACTCAGCGCACTTCTAATGGTACAAGGGATTGTGAAAGCACTGGGATCTTCCAACTTATGAGCCATCAAATGCACAATTGCACTCACTTGGTAAGTGACTTTGATAGTTTCAAAATTCATCGACCGCTTCTTCGTCACCAAGTCCTTCATAAACTTTGCATATCCGGGTATTTTCTCCAAAGCTTCAACCAATGGCTCATTTATCGAGAGACTCTTCATCATATCAATGAACTTTTTGAATTGATTCTCCATAAGGCCCTGTAAAAGCTTTCCTAAAAACCGGGATTCCGTGATTCCAAAGTAGGCGTAGAGGTACGCTGAGGAGTTGAAGGAAATATTTCTGCAAAAGTTGACATTTCTGCTGCCCATATAATCACTCTGCGGGCCGCAGAGTGAAGCATCCCTTTTGGCCAATTTTGAGGTCAATTTCGCGGCCAATTATGCGGCCGCATAACTGTTTCGCAAGTCGAACTTTGGTTGCATAATCATCCTTAAACTTTTGCGGAGGGAGATTCTACGGCGCATTATGCGACCACAGAACAGGTCTGCGGGCCGCATAAGGGCCGCAGAGAAAAGCAGGCCAGCCCAGTTCCCAAGGCCATCTTTCGCAGTCATTTCGCGGATCGCAGAATCATTGTGCGGTCGCATATGCGACTGTAGAACTTGTTCCGGAGCTTTATTTGTGGGTTTTTAAAACCTGACCCTACTTCGTTAAAATAAATGTAAGGGGTCATTTTTTAGCAAAACCTGATACTTTAGAGTGAGAGTGAGAGCCCTATAGAGAGAAAGTGACCTTCATCGCATTACTCTTCAATTCTTGCTTAAAACTTTGAAGATTATCAAGGGACACACCCTAGGTCTTCATCCTATGAGGTAAGATTCTATCACCCAAACTCTTAATTTCGAACTATAACTAGAATGGGCAGCTAGTAAGATAGTTCATGGGGATGGGAGTTGCTTATCTTGCATGCATGTGTGATGAAAGAGTGTAGGAGGATTGTGGGCTAAAATTGTAAAGAGTGGGTTGTAGGCCTTGAAACCTTAATACACACATAGTGTTTGATAGAATGCTCAAGTGAGCTAGAATCATGATTGTTTTCCTAATTTCCGGTTCAATTTTGTTATATTGCTAAAATAGATTGAAGGTGCTAATATTCCAGAACATCTTAGAGTTTTAAGAAGATCAATTGAGGTATGTTGACTAAACCCCCTTCTTAGAATTGAATCCCATGGTATTCATGCAATCAGTGTAAGTCTCAAATTCAAAGTCCTAGAAATTACTATTCCAAATGTGCTTGCGTTGAAAATATATGTTTAATATGTATTCCCATGCTCTCATCATGTTATCTCGTCATCTGAGGAGGTTTTCAAAACATAGAATATGTGCTAAAAAAACCTAGACTTCAAGTCAAATTCGAACAAAGATTGTTATGCCAAATTGTGTGAAAAGCCTCTATGTGCATTAGATTCTAAATTGCTCACATGTGAAATATAAAGTCTTGAATGAAAAACCGTGTTGTTATTGATGATGATAATAATGTTGGAATGTGGAACTGAACTTGAATCATGAAATGCGGCCAAGTACCAAGAATAACTTTGTAATTGGGGCCACACGTGCCCATGTATTGAAAAGTTAGGAAAGAAATATGAAGTGAGATGACTGATTGAAAAGGGGTGATGTCTCAAATGAGATGGCCTAGCCCATCGGGCCGTGATCGGACGCCATGCCGCACACATGGTGGTAACTGTGCTGGAAATGATAATTGAAATTGTGGATATGGTTGATATCTCAAATGAGATGACCTAGCCGATCGGGTCGAGATCGGACTCCGTGTAAGAACACGATGGTATTGTGGATTGTGGCATATTGGCACTAAAGACCACCAAACCTAATAATGTGGAAATTGACTTGAAAGTCTATGTGATCCTTTACTTGATGTTTTAATGTTATTAAAAGATGATATTGTTTTCTTGACTGTTTCCCCAGTATTACTATTCATTCTATTGTGGTGGTGTTTAGTTTTCATACTAGTACTATTCGACGGTACTAACGTCCTTTTTGCCAGGGACGCTGCATCTTTAAATGGATGCAGGTGGTTTCATAGCAGACAGTGTTGATCACTGATAGTGGTGCATTGATAACTAGGGATTTTAGCCTACTATTTTCTCTCTTTTGCTTAGGTTTTGGGTCAAAAATGCTAAAGGTATTCCCGAAAATTAACTTAGGCCTCATTTGTTTGCACTTAATGGAGGTCTGAATCTTAATCATTCAGATTTCAGACATTAAGTGTGTTTGTTTTTAAAGTCTGAATTTTAATTATCCTGATCTTAATCATTAAGTGTGTTTATTTTTTTTAATTCACAACCACTTAATGGGTCTGAATAGGTCTGTATGATTAAGATCTATACCAGAGACTTAATTTCATTAAGATGCTATCACATATTCATTGTTAACTGTCGCCACCGCTTGCCATTATCAACTACCACCCTGCCACCACCACCACCATACTCAATCACCACTACCACCCCCACCACCACCACATCCACCACCACCATGCCACAATGATCCTCAATCATAGCCGCCACCATTATCGATCATCACCACCCACTATCCCACCACTCCGACCACCATATATCATTCTCACCCACAATCAACATTCATCCACCTCAACTACCACAACTGACCACCCCATCAGCAACCACAACCGACACTGACTATCATTATAACCTACCACCACCCACCCACCACCTTTCTCAGTCACAACTACTACCATCACCCACCGTTATTAACTATCACCACCCACCACCACCATCCTCAATCATAATCGCCACCACTATCAATCACTACTAGCTACTAGCATGAACCATCATCGTCAATCAAAACTACCACCAACCACCACCTCTAGTCGGCGTTCATTCGTTAGCCATCACCAACAACAACTATCATATTTTAAAAAAACTATATATTTTATTGATAGAATATTAGATTAGTTAGTATTTCATTTGAATTTTAGGAATATTAATTTTCAAATAATGATAAATTTTATATATTCAGATGTTAAAAATCAAACAGTCTTAATTATTTCTATTCAGATCTTAATACACATCTTAATATATTTAGATGTGTATTCAGATTTAGATATCTTAATCTTAATACACATCTTGATATTCAGATTCAGACGTCTTAATCTTAAAAAAAAAAATGAGGCCTTAATGTGCTTGCTTGCAGGTTTTGGTCAAATCAGCAAAGAAGCCAAAATAAACTCATAAAGGAGTTAAACTTGCACAAGCCCAAAGGATGGAACTGGAGCGTGGACAATGGTGTTATTACGCAGCCGCGTAAGAACCTCCACTGAGGCGTCCACAAATACACGGCCCGCGAAAGTAAAGTTCAGAGAGGTTGATTTGGGCTCAAATTCGACCGTTGAGCGCTATGGAACAATGCGGTCGCGGAATATAATATGCGGCCGCAGTTGTATTTTCGCTAAGAGCGAAGATAGAGATTCAGAGAGTTTGCAATCTGGGCTCAAATGAAGAACGCGACTCGCGTCTAAATTACGGTCGCGAAGTTACCAGACGCAGATGCGGTGCAAATTCCGCTGGGAGCGTGATAAGAGGTTCAGAGACTTGACAAGTGAAACCTAGCTGAGAACGCGGTCCGCGAACATAATACGTGGCCGCAAGTGAAGCCAACGCGGACACGAATATATTTACGCGGTCCGCGAAACATGTTCCAGTCCAGATCCAAATGAAGAAAAACACGGACCACACTTGTTATTGCGCGGCCGCGAAAGGGCAAGCGCGCACGCGCTCAATATTACGTTGACAACGAAACCTCCCTAGGGGCATTTTTGTCCAAAATTTTCAGCTGTGTATAAATAGATCTTTTTCAAATTTTTAGGAAAAGTTTTGTATTAGGGAGCTCGTGAACAGCCGTACTTTACCACTTTGAGTAATTTTAGAGTAGTTTTAGCTTATATCTTTAGATTTTCTTCTTGTATTTAACTTTTATGGCTTATATTACATCTCTATCTTTGATTTCTATCATTATTATGAGTAGCTAGACCACATAGCTAGGGTTGTGACCCAACCCTAGTGTGGGTATTTAATGGGTCTTCAATTTTATGGCTTAAATATTTATGGTTTAGTGATATTTAGCTTGTTTCATGCTTTAACTGTAGAATTGGTGGTTGCAAACATTGATTTGTGCCTGTTTGACTAGGGCTTTTCTTGAGAAAGAGGGCCCAAGTCTAGGAAAAATAGGCTAACAAGAAATTAGGGTGAATTCAAGAGATTAATAGCCCCAATTAAAGGGTTAAACCTAGAGATAGTAATACCCGACTTGAGCCAATTTCACTTGCATTGTTTGATCACCCATTTAGGCTTGAGAAAGCCAAATCGGGCAAAGTCACTCAAACTACCGAGAGGTATAGAATGAGTATTTATGTGTGAAGGTTATATCACGACCCCAATTACAACAAGTTTGCCCTAGATTCTAGACCCCATTAGATACTCGCCTAGGCGAAAGTCACTTCCCTAGTGCTTTTTTATCATTTAAAAAACTCCTACAAAAACATTGTACTTTGATTATTTTCAGCAATCAGTAGCATTAAAAGTAGAATAGAAATAAACCCAATTATGGTTAGAAGTGCATTTAGAAACAACACGCGCAACTAGATTAGGTAGAAACCCAACTCCCAACCAATATTAACTCCTTGTAGATATCGATCCCAACCTATCGAGTAAAACTGCATCGACCACACCTCGCTACTTTATAGTGTTGTACGGTTGGAACCGGTCACTTTTCGGCGCCGTTGCCGGGGAGTTAAACGGTGTTGGCTATCTATCTGACTGGTTGTGTACATTGTTTTTCTTTCCTTCTATTTCACTGACTTTTGTGTGTTAATCACTTTAGGTACAAAATGGTTGATCCTCTCGGCAATGTTCTCCCGGGGGATGAGGTATACGATAATGGTGGCCTTATTTTGATATGATGATTTTGATGATTGGTATGTAATAACTTTGATACTATTTCTCTTTATTTTCTACTTATCATACTTTTATTTTCGTACTTTTCACTTTTGGTATGTATATAAAATTACCATTCCATGTATATATTCATCCCCATTTTGTGTATATTCGTTTCAATCCCCTATTGTACATATTCATTTTACTTTTCGTATATTTACTTTATAACTTATTTTGTAATTTTCCTTAATAGCTTAGATTCTTATTTTCTTTAGTAGCTTCTTTTTACATTTTTTTGGGATCAATAAGCCTTTGGTTTTCTTAATGCCACTTATGCAACGAGATGGCTTGATATTAGCGCTTGGGCTGTAGGAGCCCCTCTGGAGTCTGTAAACCCCCAGTGAGCGCAGGTACCTACTGAGTGTGAGTGCCGAGTTCCGAGTTCCGAGTGATTTGGGAGGCATGAGTGGCTGTGAGGTAGCCCGAGGGGCTGATACCGAGTGATTGTGAGACATGCTGAGTGACTGATGTTGAGTGATGATACGCCGAGGGTAGTTTATGATACATGTTTTCATCTGAAAGATTATTTATGAACCTTGTCATTTTATATACTGAATCCCTTTGATTTCTATGGAAATTGTGAAAAGGATATTTTTACTGAAATCGATTTCTAAAATGTTACAAGATATTGTATCTGTGTTTTGTGAAAGAAGGATTTCATTTACTGTGCTTTGATGACTGTTTTTACGTGTTTCATAGCCTTAAGCATTATTTACCTTCATTACTACTGAGTTGGCGTACTCATATTACTCCCTGCACCTTGTGTGCAGATTCATGTGTTGGGTCTGAGCGCTAGCTATTACGCATTCTCTGGGAGCCGGTTTTCGGGATTTTGAGGTAGATGTTCGGTGTCCGCAGCATGCCCTTTTCCCTTCTTATCCTTTCATTTGATATCATTTCTTAGAACTGGTTGTAGTAATGAAATAGTCTTACATTGTATCGTTTCTTAGATGCTCATGACGGTTGACTCCAGGTTTTGGGGCAGTGTCTAAACTATTTTATTCATCTTTGTTGCTTGTAATTGTAAACCGGAAATTTTTATGAAATATCGAACAACTTTAAATTAAATGGAAAGTCTTATGTGCTATTTCGCGGTAGATTGCTAGCCTAGTATCATGATAGGCGCCATCACGGCCAATTAGGTTTGGGGTCGTGACATTCACGTGGCCGGGTACGATTCTACTGAGCCTTATGATGGTCGGGTGTGTTTTTACCGAGTCCTCTTCGAGGCCGGGTACAATATGATGATGATGATGCCCACAGAGGCTGATGTTTTTAAAAGATTATGTATATATATGTATCACACATTTCGTGTCACTATCTCTCAGAGGTACTCAGATGCTACATGTTGTATCTCCTACATCTCTCTTTACATTACTGTTCTTATTTATGTTTTTCTGCCTTATATACTCAGTACTTTATTCGTACTGACATCCTTTTTGCCTGGGGATGCTGCGTTTCATGCCCGCAGGTCCCGATAGACAGGTTGACAGTCCTCCTAGTAGGCTATCAGCTCAGCGAAAGGTGTTACTGCACTCCACTTGCTCCGGAGTTGCCTATTTGGTCAGTATGATTGGGACATGTATTGACTGGTATGGCGGGGCCCTGTCCTGACCTTTATGATGTTTATGTACTCTTAGAGGCTTGTAGGCAAATGTCAGGTATATGGATACTTGTATGGCCTTGTCTTCCTATGTTTTGAGTTTACATAAGATCATGTCAGCCTTATAGGCGCGTATATCACATGTATAAGTTTCTATATCATGTTAGGTCGTCCTATATCTAGCATTCCCTTATGTTTTATTTCGGTTATGTCATAATGACCATTTTGGCACATTTACCCATGATAGTACAATAAGAAAGATATGTTATGTTGGTACTCGATTGAGTAAAGTATCGGGTGCCCGTCGCAGCCCTCCAGTTTGGATCGTGACAGAAGTGGTATAGCCATAAACGTTCCAAATTGCAATGAATAGATCAATTAATTAATTTCGCACACCGTAGATAATGACATGTGCACATGCCTCATATTCCCCGGGCCATGAAAAGTTCTCTTACCTTGGGGGCAAAAGACTAAGGGTCCGTTTGGACATAAAAAAAGTTCTTTTTTTTTTAAATTAGTGTTTGGTCATGAAATTTTATATTTTTACAGGAAGATGAATTTCGAATTTTTTCAAATTTTGAAAAACTCCATAAAACTATTTTTCCAAAATTCACTTAATATCACTCACAAATATTCAAAAATAATCCAACATTATATTCATGTTCAAACACAACTCTAATTTTTAAATATCAGTTTCACTTGAAATTTTTATTTTATTTTATTCAAAATTTTACAATACTTATGTCTGAACGCCTACTAAGATACTGGCCGCAAACCAAGCAACAAAATGCTATTGTATTTGATAGCCTTTAGCAACGAGTGCATGTGTATGCAGCCGACTTTTATTAATTTGTTTGTGTTTCACCTTTTTGTTTAATTTCTTGTTTGTTTGATTATGTGATTCATTATATTGATATTTCAGGCAAAGATTGCAGTAGAGATTAGTGCAAAAGCAAATAGAGGAAAAATCTAATTTGAATGTAGAAGTAGCCGAAATATATTTCAACAAGCTATGAGAAGGTATGATTGTGAAATTATTTGATTCTACAACTAATTCTTCTATTTAAATGGGAGTATACTAATATCTAATTAAAATTCCAAAAAAACTAAGAGATACATTTTTCTTTAAATGAGATTAGAACTAATGAAATTGGAGTTTATTAGTCTATATCTATGTGATTTTTGTTGCATTTCTTTGATAATCATCTTAGCCAATTGCAACTTTTCAGCATAAATATAAGTATAAGTTGATTGGTTGTTCGGCCTTCTGTCCCACCTTATAGTCTTTCAATCTTTAGCAATAACAAGATAAGATAATTGAGAGGAGATTAAGTTATGACTTAGTGAGTCACCTTATCATGGTCCTCACTGGATTTTTGTGTTATCAGCTTATGACTTATCTATGATTGATTGAAAGAGTTTATGATAAAGTGTCGTTTTACGTCTCTTTGGTCTATCATATACTCCATTACGTTTGACATGTTTACTAATAGTTAGATCCTAATTAACTTGGAGTTTATCTTTTGGAGCTAAGTTTTTTTATTTGAACCACACTACTATGTTATCCTATTAAGAGGAATAATAATTTCGATACAATTTCGCTTAGGATAAAATAACTAAAGGGGTAAAAGGAAATATATATATATATATATATATATATATATATATATATATATATATCATGGCAGATGAGACAAACTAAGTAACATATTTATAACTCATAACATGAAATTATCTTAATCATAAATAACATTTTACTGACTTAATTTAATTGTTGATAACTTCGGAGGTTCACCTGACATTTAAATTAAAGTATTAAGCCACTAAAGTATAATTATGCTCATGAGTCATGACATAAATATAACTTCAATTGTCTCGCGGTAAATTTGTAATATTTTCTTTTTCAATAATAATGATTGGTAGGGGTTCATGTGTGTAGAGACTAGTGTATATATAAACACCAAAGGTTGCTCAGTATTTGTGTAGACAAAATATACAAGTCATACATGGTAAATCCCAATATTTGCTTTAGAGAGTACATATTTACAATGTTAGTCGCCACTACAGCCAAGCCATGGTCTAACGCAATATTAACTGAAGTGAACTGCTATTACAAATAACACAACATGGAATAATAACTTACTGAATCAATAACAATGCAAAAAGTGAGTGAAAGTACCCTGTTGGGTTTAAGCAACATAGGACACTCTTGTGAGATGTATCATGCCATTTACTTTTACCAACATAAGTCGCAGATTCGATGAGTATGTCGATGAAACATCACTGTCCCACGGGACATCTTTCGTCTCTCTAATAAGAGAAGAAACTTTGAGACTCATGGCTGGTTTCCTATCCTGCGAAATTATCCAGGACGAAAGCAGTTCAGACAAACTGACCTCTCTAACTTGGTTGTGAAAGAGCTGAACAAATTGCAGAAACTTCATTTGTTACGAAGGCATTAGAAAATTGAACTATTGAAAAAGGGAGAAAGCCTTACTCCTTATAGAGCATAAGTTGCCTGTATATAATCCACAATATCTGCACTTTCAAACATTTGTACTCCAGTATTTGGATCTTCTAAGTATGGGGCCTAAAAACAAAATCATTATTAATTCTCCACATTTCTTGTGGAAGTGTGTATTAGACTTAACAGACATCCAAAAGGTAGAGCTAACATAAAGCGAAGAATAACCTGGAAATGTCCAACTCTTTCGTATAATTCTTGGCGTTTGGGGCTACCACGAGCACAACTGCACCATTTGGTTTAATGCATTCAGAGAAAATCAAAGCATTGAAAATGTGGTTGAGCATACAGGAAACGACATGTCACTTTGATCCTATTTTTTATTAATGAGTAAAGAAGAAAACTATATAAGAAGAATCTCATTCTTGAAACCACTGGCAAAGCACACTTTTCACAATAAATCAATAATTCAAAGACAAGTGAACTAAATGGATTCAGATTCTCTTCTGTTCGAGTGAGAGGAGGATCCTTAATTCACCCCGTCGAATGAATGTCAAATCACGTCTATGTCAATTTAATCTAGTTCTCAGACAGAAACATTATAAGAACAGGTCTGATCACTGAAGCAACAAGTTAAATTCTTTGATCAGAAACCTACCTAAATCAAATGTGTGAACTTACTCCATAGAAGAGATATAGTATAATCTTTGATGGTATTTCATAAAAAATCAGATAGCAGTCTATTATTCAGCTTATTATAAGATGCCGACGGCATCCTATATTGCACAGTATATAAGTTTTATTCATCATCCATTTCATAGTAACATGTACCTGTGAAGTATGTGGGGAAGCTCTAGTTCTACAAGCACCTCACGTACAACTTTGCAAAACGGCGAAGGCTGGAAAAATGACACAAGTGCAAGTAGGTCATGTAATATGGATTAACTATTCAGTAAAAATTCATTTTATATTACGATTAAAAAATCTAATAGAATTCTTAATTTAGATTCATTTAAACCAAAATGACAGCACAATGCTCTATAAGTAAGCATGCGCTAACCTCGTATGCCCATATCTCAAGCGGCTTCGGTGGCAGTTTAGATGGCCTGTAGGAGGACCCCTGGAAAAGTCACAACATATCATCTAGGTATCCTGTTCTCAATATTAATAGTTTTCTTCCAACTCTTTATACTGAAATCCTAGATCTGTGGATAAAGATATGTCCACAGGACGTCCTTTAACTTTTGGAGATAAAACTGTATGGACGAGAAGTCATGGCACCAAAAGCACATACACTTATTAGCAGAGAGAAAAGCATATACCTTCCCCATTCGACCAATCATGGCAAAGCCTGCAGTAAGTGTCTGAGTGGACAAGATTCAACATTTAATAAATTGTGCATCAATTAAACACTTTCTTATTAATCTAACTCATTGAAGACCATATATTTGTTTGCTTACAGTGAGAAGACCAAGGGACAACATAAGTGGGACATTTCCATCACCTGCACAAGGAAATCAACAGAATTAATGCACTCACTAAGAACAGAGTTTACCAGAATGATGGAGAAATAGAAGGGAGATAAAATGAGAATCAAACCAAACAATCTCTTAAATGGGTCACTTGGAATCGAGTGTCATTCATGTCAATCCTAAATCTAAACGTTGCTAATTTTTAAGCAATAAGAAACTATATGGGATCCAGTATATAGATTAAATGCACTAAGAAGAATTCACAATAGTAATTTTAAGAAGTGGAATTCAGATGTCTTTTCAATATAAGTTGACCATTACAGCTGCGTACCATACTTTCCAACCAAATACTTAATAATCTCATCTGATTCATACATTGCAACTCCAGTGTTTGGATCAACCTGCAGCAGAATAACACACGATTAGACGCCATAATGTTTTGACAGGCCTGATCAACGAATAGAATAAGAAGAAAAAAAATTGAAGAAGAAGAATTCAAGTTCAGTAGCTACAGATAGTCATTTTCGCATTTCCAGAACAAGCAAAAAGAAAATGCAACATGAGAGACATCAGTGTCCAGCGAAGAAACTACTTAAGCATGTCTTGAACCATCTGAAGCCATCGAATATTGCGTTGAGTAGAAAATAGTTTCCAAAAGAACTTTATTAATAAGGATTTCAAAAATAAAATAAAAAACTATTAGTGACAAGAGAGGGTTGCTCAAGTTGTAAACACCCTCAACCTCCAACCTTGAGGTTGCAGGTTCGAGTCACCATGGGAGCAAAGTGCGAAACTCCTGGGGAAAAGTAAAAAAAAAGAAACTTTTAGTAACTTATTTCAGTATCTATTAGACATTCTGAGTCGGCAGGTGAATACACCTGGTGCTCTTTAATTTACATTTAATAATATTCAATGAAGATTTCCTTCCTCACAGCTCTCTTTCGGTCTCAACGTAATTATTGACATGATCCTTCTCTTGACTCATAGTCCCACATCATCAAGAGAATACAAGAGGAGAATAACCCAGTGGCAAAAAATAAAATTTTAAGAGGGCGTTTAAAAATTATGGTGCAGGTTACAATTTTCCACATTATTTCATTTTAAAGCATGCAATAAATTTGGGGTTGTGTGAGCTTCTGACTGCTAATCTCTACTGGGAGCAAAAGGAGAGAAGTTATCTAACCATATAGGGGAACTGCTGCTTTCCACCCATCTGACCAACCTTGGGACGGAAATTTGGACCATTTCTTGGGCAAGGATAATAAAGGACGTCAAGGTCTAAAACAGCAACTATTTCCCTAACCTGCAATAAATTGACATCTTTAACAATCAGGAAAAAAAGAAAAGGGAAAATATCAAATGAGTAGTTCAATGTGTATAATGTTCAAAAGAAAAGATAGTACCAATCTGCTGAAGAAGAATTGTCACAAGATTCTTGTTTCTTTTCCTAAAGCTCCATAGTGAGTTGGTGGGCTAATTAAAGTTGAAAGCATAAACATAGTAGTTCTACACATATTCTTTTTAAAGTAGTTCTACATATAATAGTGTAAACTTCCATTAATCAACCATTTTAACAATTGAAAGAACTTCCCCTATATGCAGGTGCGGATACTTGATAACAGTAACTGGTTATATATAAATAAAAGCTCTTTCTAGCTTTAATTCACATAACGATAGTAGAACAGTGGATTATAACTATGAACCTCAATAAAAAGAGAAAGAAAGAGTAAATGCATCTGCAGTTACCTTCCTACAAAACGGGCAGCTGAAGAAATCCCCACATGTTCCAAGCCAGGCAACAAGAGAGAGGAAACAGGTGAATTAGTCTACAATAAATTCTAAAACTTAGATAGGAGATAGGGAAAACAAACAGAAAGAAGGGTAAATTTGTCATAAATAGATGCTGACAGTTGGATGCAACAGTGAGAGTTAAAATACATTTTGAAGTGAATGGTGAGAATTAAATTACTTCCCCAGCAAAAATACCTTTCAAACTCATATATCTCTATTGGCTTCTCAGGTCGAGGACCTAAATTTGAACTCTCCTTCACCTTGAAGCCTATTATAAACATCTCGTATCAGGAAAAAAAAAATCACCCAAAATTATACCCAAATGTTCAAATGAAATGTTAGAACATGTCATTAATACGAAAACTTAGGAAGGATATTTCCAGCAGTATTTCCTTTGGTGTTGCTGAAATTAGAAGATATAAACAATGACGAAAGCTGATATAATAGTTAAGTGTTTAAGCTAAGTTCTTGAGAAGATCAAACACACATATAAGCTACAAATAGTCATGGTCTTCTATCACTTAATTATAAAAGAAAATTCATATTATATATTTAACTAATGAACAATGGAATGGAGCTTCATCACTACTACTATTTCTTATAGAATGAGGTTTGGCCTCATTCTCTTTTTCTCCTTGGTTTGTGTTTGGGTAAGTAAAGATTATCATAAAATAGCTTTGTCTTTGGGAATTTTACACATAATTTTTCTCTTCTCTCTAATATAGTTCTATCTTATATTATATAATTGTTGCAAAGGCTAACAACTGGTTCCAGTTCTCCTCAACATAATCCTAACAAGTTTTGGATGAAATGCCTGAGGATGAAATGGTAAGGATAACTACCAGCAATTCCAAGTGCATACTGGTCAGATGGAACCTCATTTTTGGAGACAAAAGATGCTGAATACCTGCAGCAGCACATAAAAAATAAGTATCCCAGATGTATCAAAATCTGAACTCTAAAAGAATTAATACAACCCAAAGGAAAGAAGTCAATAAACTTCAACTCATCATCCCTATGACTAAAAAATTGCAGCTAGTAGAATTCTTGCTTCCTAACAAATCATAGGAGGACTAACTATGTACGCAACTTATAAAGATAACTGGACCTTCCAGCTCAGTTTTGGTATATCTTGAATACTATCTTGAATTGTCATGTGCATCTATTTAGAAGCTGAAGTTTAGAAAAGCATTATTGCATTGTAAGTGTTTCTTTTACCCCAATTACTGTTATCTCATAAAACTAACATGGTTAGTGAGGACCATATAGCTGACCCCAACTTATTTGGGATTGAAGTTTGTAGTAGTTGCTGTAGTTGTTGTACTGTTATCATATAAAAGCGTATTGAATTACACTTCTCACTCATGCTATAAACAGCCCACAAGACGCATCTCTAGGATTTGACTCATGACTAATTTCACCAAAAACATAATCTTCTCCCACAATCTACTTACTTCTGGTTATTGGTACCTTCTGCAGAAGATTTGGAAATGACATGCCATTTCTTCTCCAAAATTTGTGCGAAAAAGAAAGGACTAAAGGTCAAATTCTTATTAACTCTCAAAATAATATGCTTGGCCACTCCACACTCATACTAGAACTACCAATAGGAACCTACACAGGCCACATGTCAATCTTGATTAACTAATGAGTTCCATTAATATTGTTAAGATTAAGTGCTTTTCAACTAAATAAAGGATTAATGAGATCCTGAACTTAACCTATCGCTGATTATTCTGCACATAAAATTGACATTCTAGCAGATTGTTCATCCATTTCAATGTAGCCAGCTTAATTTGATTTTCTCATACCACAAGCCATCTTGGACATTAAAACTACAAGCGACATGACTTTCATTTTTCATGTCCATGGGTTTTTTTCTTGGCGTAGCACAGGCATCCCATCCTTTACTGTTGTCATGTCAACAATATACTTAAGGTTAAAAAATAAGTAACAACACACTGAAATCAGTAGTGCTCAATACAGATAGGAAGCTGCGCCAGCACTGAAAGTTGGTTTTAAGAAGGGATGAAGATGTTACCCTTGTCAATAGCAAATAAGAAATGGAATGTTGAATTTTAATGCCTAGCTGACTCTCATCTTTCCTTTCCTTAACAATTTATGTCCTCTTCACAAAATTGTCATATTAGAAAGCAGATCTTGTATACTGGGTGTACTTTTGCTTCCCATTATGGAAGTCCAATCACTTGGTGGTCAGAAGATGTAATGGCCTGGCTGAAGGTACAAATAACTGAAATGAGAGAATCATATTCTCACTTTAAGGTTATGCAGGGCATTCTTTTGTAGTAGCTATTTAGTTGCAGTCAGCTTCCGAGAAGAATGATAAGTTCTTGTAAGGTACAGAGATCATTGTGTATAATGAATATATCAGTGCTTGTTTCTTTCACTTATTTGTTGGTTTACCAGTTATCCTTGGGCAAGGCTTTGTCCACTGAGATTCAAGTCCCCTCCCTTGGACTAAGTTCACCATCTCCTCGTTCTAGCATACAAGTCGACCATTGGTCACTAGCAGACTAGTCCTTGGAGCTGTAAGTCTACTCCCATAACTTAAAATAACTACAACACTAAATGCAAAAGCAGAAACTCGGTATCAGATCAAAACTTGCGACTACTTAGCTCCAGACATTCTACTCCTTAAACTCAAGTTAAACTAAAAGCATGCAGAAGAATTTTTTTAATAACGCCTATAATTCTCGACAAAACAAGTCTTATAATCCTTATAGGTCATTCCAATTTCAGAAACATTACTCCCAAGTGATCATAAAACTTGAATGTTGCCCAATTGACAAATACCGCTACAATTTAGAATCATATGCATATCATCAATCATACAAATCAATCGTCTAGCCTAAATCCCAAATTCCAAATTAGTTAGAGTCAGCTATAAGAATTCTCTGTATCCATTTATATTCAGATGATTCATTATAGTTACTATTTTGGATTTAAGTTATATACACCGATAGTGTAAAGATTGTTTTTACACTATATCAAAGAATTTTAACTTGTGATAGCATGTTACAATTTTACAAGATTATCAACTAATGCTTATCAAGTAATATAGCCATAATTAATAATTGACTTGATTGTATATATAATTTTCACACACTCGGTGCATAGAACTTAAACTCTACTAATTTTTACTACTACAACACACTTCCATTTTATTCGAGCTACGAACTATCTACACTCAATCAAACTTACATAGATGGAGTTCAAGATCAATTAATTTTTTCTAAAATTGAGGTAACTAAAGATGAAGTTAAATTGAACGGAGTATTTGACGAAAAAACATACCCAGAAACAAGAGCACCAGTACCAAGGCGAAAAATCAAAGCAAGAGAAGCACTTAATATGTCCAAAACCTTATCAGTTCTAGGTGTAAAAGGCTTAGGCTTCGGCGGCTTGAAGTTCGGTGGCGCTGAAAATGAAAAATCCGATTTAGATTCCTCTTTAGTGCTCACGGAACCATTTGAAATATCTGAAGATTGAGCCATTGATTTTATTAATGAGACTCTGTTGTTTCTAAAGAGCTTGTGAGCTGAAATTGGCCGGGAAATTGGAGCCGGTGAAATGTTCAGAACTCCGGCCATCGTTTTCCGGCGAAATTCAGAAACGGGTGGTGTAGTATCTGTTGGCGTGGCCAAAAATGAAACAGGTAATTCTGTTAAGAGGTTTATGGAGTATTTATTTTGTGAACTGTTTTTAGGTAAAATTATTATTTATTTGTTTTTCCTTTTTCTTTCTGTTTTTTAGTAATTTTAATAACTAGAAGATATTTTTAATACTTACATCACTGAAAAATTAAATAGCACCCACATTGAATATGAGTTACCTCCAAACACTCAATAATATTTGGTGGAAAGCATAATATGGGGAAACAAATTCAAAGCTAAACGCTTGTGTATTGCTCTATTTCTTTAGTGAAAAATAACTAACCAATTCAATTTAAATAAAGTCTCGTTTGATAAAATACTAGAAAATAACTAAACAATTCAATTAAAATGACTGACAAAAATTGTGGTGGAATGATAAATAGTCTTTATCTTTAACTAGGGGTATCAAATTCGAGCTCTATGTATGAAAATGTTTATATTAGTGAACGTTTTATCCCAAATATAAAAAAATTGGCACGAATTCGAATTTAATATAACCTCAGTATGGACAAAATTTAAAAAAAAGATTCATTAAAACAATTATGAATGACTTGACAATAAAAAGCAATAGACATAATTTCGATGCTAAACTCTAATCTTTCTCAGAAATTTAACAGACAACTACTCGAAGATTATGTGGTTATGGTTCGTTTAGCTAGAAGGACATTAAGAGAAAAGGAAACTCCTAAAAGAAAACTATCTTTTTTTCAATTTTAATCTTGCTGACCAAACTTCTACCGTTCGAAAGAAGAATGTCGTCGATTCAAAATTAAGAGTATTTACTTCTCACTTAACAAAAACAGAAATGAGATGAAGAAATTAGTTTACAAGTGGAATTTTCATGGTTATTAATTTCTTGTAGCTATTATATATATATTTACTTCTTATAACTAATATTTAGCTGCTATCGGATTGTATTCGTTGTATTCGTGCTATTGTATTTATGAATATAATCTCGGAATTTGCATAATAAAGGAGTCTAGTTGTTTAATAACGGAAAGAGGATCAATTAGCGTGTATCACTCCCAATTTAACTCAACAAAATTAATTTTATAAAAAACATTTGCTACTGTGTTGTATTCCACGTATTCGCGCGATTGTATTTATAAATGCAGTGAGGTAATCCGCCTAAAAATTAGGGATTGCAGCTGTTTAATTCTGTATTTCATGTATTCGCACGACTATATTTGTAGTTACAGTGGGTAATCCGCCTAAAAATATTGATTGTGAATGTTTAATAACGGAAAGCGCAATATTGAATTGTATACAATTTCACTATATTAAATTCAGTTGTATTCAAATAACAAAAAATTAAGAAATAGGTTGTATAATGTTATATTCAATTCGTTTGCATATATACAATTCACCGATATTCATTATTCACTATTATATATTGTATTCAATTCACCGTATTCAATTTGAATGTATTTAAACAATAAAAAAATCACAAAAAATAGTGATATTCGGCTGTATTAAAAAAATATAGACCTTTAGAATACATAAATACAGGCAAAAAATAATGTATTTATACAAAAATATAAAATATTTGAGTGTATTTTATAAAATATAATGTATTTGTATCATTGTATGTGACTCAATAGTTAAAAAGAGAAGAAAGTTCGTCGGAGATGGCGTTTTTCGGCCAAGCAAAATATTGTATACATTATATTAAAACAAAATATAGAGACGAACAAAAACACGACCCGACCCTTAAATCTTCTCCGACGACAATGCTTCAGATTTTCAAAAGCTCAATCCGTAGCCATGGACAGATCTATTCGTGTCACGATCCAAAACCTAACATATCGTGATGGCGCCTATCGTGGAACTAGGCAAGCCGACATTCTCAATATGATTTCATTACATATAACAGAAATGAGATAAAACGGTTTTAACAGAAGGTTTACATAACCACGGGGTAAAGACCCAAAACTCAAGTGCAGAATAATAGCCCGACATCGAGGTGTCACTAAGTCATGAGCATCTAACAACAATCTAGAACCAGAATCTACTACGGTTGTGCCAAATGCCAAAAACAAGAGAAATAACATGATAAGAAGGAGGAACATGGATTGCGGACGCCGGCAGCTACCTCGTAAGTCTTCAAAAGTCAGCTCGTGCAGGAACTCAATGACCGCTAGAACCGTACACACCTTTGATCTACACATGAAGTGCAGGGTGTAGCATGAGTACAACCAACTCAGCAAGTAACAGAATTAAATAAGGAACTAAGAAGCAGTGACGAGCTATGAAAATATAGTTCATTTCAATAAGTTTTCAGTAGAGGGTAAACATGCTTTAAAATTTTGGTAGTTTAAGTCAAATCAGTTCGAGCTCAAGTAAAACAATATAAAACTTCCAGAAAGTTCACAACAACAACAGATAGCAACGAAGTGCAACAATGAATAAGAGCAACTACAGCCTTTAAAGGCAATAGTCACTCAACTCATCTCAACAGCTCATACTCTCGGTTCTCAGCCCTCAATACACACTCTCAATAGGTACTTGCGCTCACTGGGGGTGTACAGACTCCCCAAGCGCTATATTGTTGTGGCATGAAGCCCGATCCAACATATATATATATATATAGCCCAAAGGCTTGTTACGGCGTGAAATCCGATCCAATATTACTGAGGCGTGCAGCCCGTTACAATATACGTCACATAGCTCATAGCTCCCACTCAAGCCTTATCTTAGTCACTAGCCTCTACAGCCTCTCGGCCTCACGGAATATCACAATAAACACCCCAAACAGGGAATACAACAAGTATCAACAAGAAATGAGAGAGAGCTGAGATATAATTCACAAATAGACTATGACGGAGTACAAGACACCAATTAGCAGTCAGTTCAACAAATATACGACCGTTGCGGGTCCCAACAGTGATATCATATAGCCTAAGCATGGTTTCCAACATGAAAGGTGGTCAATTACTCAAAAACAAGGTGATACATGTAATAACAATGGGCTATTCGACTTCATACTCTCCCGGGGCAGACCAATTCTCAATCTCACACGGTGCACGCTCACACGTCGCCACCTATCATGCACGTCACCTCTAATGTGATGACCCAAGGGGTCATTCTGTGAATTTAGACTCCGTTCTAGGATTATTATACATAAAAGGATTAATTTTAACTACCTCAATTTGCGTGCGCAGTCCGAGCATGAAATCGGAAAGCTTTTATGTGAAAATTAAGAAATACTAATTTTTATAATTAAAATTTTGGTTTTAGTAAACTTGAGTCAACATTTTTAGTAAACGGACTCGGATCTGTGTTTCAACGATCTCGGGAGGTTTGCAGTAAATATGGGGCTTGGGCGTATGCCCGGAATTGAATTCCGAGGTCCCAAGCCTTAGAAATCAATTTTTGAAAGAAATTGTTTTGCTGTAATAATTATGAAATAAAGAAAAGAATTAATATTTGAAATCATTGGTGTTAGACCCGTATTTTGGTTCCGGAACCCTCTACAGATTTGTTATAGTATTTAAAGATTTACTGTGAAATTTGGTGAAAAACGGAGTTCGTTTGACGTGATTTGGACGTTCGGTTGAAAAGTTATAAACTTTAAGTGTTCTTGGAGAAAATGATGAGTTTTGAAGTTTAATTCATAGTTTTACATGTTTTGATCGCACGAGCAAGTCCGTATGATATTTTTAGAATTGCGTGCATATTTGGTTTAGAGCCCCGAGGGCTCGGATGAGTTTCAAATAGAATTGGGTTGTGTTGCGCTCGTTCTTTCTTATGCTTCGACGTGTTGAAGCATAAATGATATCATATTGAGTAAATGAGCTCCGATTTATATTTTGAATGAAGTATTAGATCCGTATCGTAATTACGGACCCGTAGCAAAAAGAATAGTTAAATTTGGACTTCGTATGAGGATTTTATGGTCATTTTACTAAGGTTGTCAGATTTTTCAGATTAATTACGAAATTGTTGACAGCGTATTTAAAAAGCTACCCTATTTTGCAAATATTAAAACCTACATATCTCATTCATTATAAAGTCAAATTGAGTGATTCAAAAGCCTAACGTGACTAGAATTTCACAAGGAATCCATTGAAGACATAAAAATCGAATTTAGGGATTGTTTGGCATGATAAACAAGGCAGAATAACTGGCAGAAATATATATATATATATATAACAGACAGAACCCTTTTTCTTTAAAATTTTTGAACTACACAGCCCTAAGGACGATTTTCTTCATCAAAGTTCATCTCCAAGTTGTTGGTAATCAATTCTAAACTTTACTCTTTCAATTACCCAATGTTTTTCATCACTTTTAAATAAAAAATTAGGAATTTTCATGGTAAAAATTGAGGGTTTGGGTAGAATTAGGAATTTTGTAAAAATCGAATCTTTACCTCGAAATGAGGTCGGATTTCGAAACTAATTGTATATTCGGGTTCGTGGGTGAATGGGTAACGTAATTTGGTCCGAATCCCGAGTTTGGACCAAGCGGGTCCGTGGTCGGATTTTTACTTTTTTTGAGAAAACTTAGGAAAAATTATAATTTTCAGTAAAATTAGTTCCTTTAGCATTTATTAATGATATTAAGTTAATTATGGTTAGATTCGAGTGTATTGGAGGTGAATTCAAAGGGAAAAGCTATAATTGAGTAGTGAGTGGTCTGCGAATTTGAGGTAAGTGCTTGGTTTAACCTTGACTTGAGGGAATAGGAATCTCCACTTATTTGCTATGTGAATCGCATGTGTGTGGTGTATAGGTGAAGTGACGAGTATCTATGCACCACCAAATTGTCTGTTAACATGATCCCTTTTTCGTTTCCAATTTAATTGATTCCTGTTTTAATTGTTCTATGTTCATTATTATTTCTATGACTACTTGGCCTTATTACTTTGTTGTTAAATATTGTAATGATTATTTTGGAAGAGTATTGGTTGTTTATCTAGTTCCCTTGTGGTACAAAAAGGGTTGAGCAGTTTGACATTATTTTACGAGATGCATATATATATATATATATATATATATATATATATATATATA